>OY978216.1:34808967-34941467 GCA_963854785.1 Vaccinium vitis-idaea | reverse complement strand
TCATGCTATAGTTGAATGTACTGAACTCATGTCAGTGCGACGCAATCCCGATGATCAAGACCGTTGATTTTGTTGCACTTGTTGTTTAACTTTTTCTCGTAAAAATTTGGGTCGATTAGATTTAGAAAGCTTTTTGATCGAGACGTAATTTCATTAGTGAAATGAGTACTTTTGTTCGATCAAGTGTGTTGCAAAACTCAATTAACATGATTTTTTATACAAATAATCTAATGCATGTAATATAAAAAATTTCATTAGTACAAAAGTCTTTTGTATGGGATTAGAGGATATATACTTTGTAGTTTTACCTATATCTCTCCGCCCTATCCTAAGATCCCTGGCACTGTCTTTCATAACCATTCCGGTTGGCTGCAGTTATGGTAATTGAATTTTAGAGTCTGGAGATTTCTATAGTGCTAGTTCAAGCTATCTCTTTTTCATTGAAATTGATATGTGAAGCCACTCATTAAGGTTAATGGGAGCAGATGGAAATCAGAGTAATGGGATTGTTAGGCATTTAGTTGCTGGATGGCCTAGACGTCTATTTTCAACCAATGTGTCTCTTGCAATCATATATGGTTCTATTTCCTGGTGCATGTGCCTCTATCCTTGACAAGTGTGTATTCCCCTAGGGGGTTGGTGACTTTGTCCAATTTTGATTCATTGGGAGATTTCGTAGCAGGTGATCAAAATTAATTGAGTAGGGTCACTACAAGAAAATGTGGCTTTACCGGCGGTTTTTTTACCGGCGGTCAGGGCTGGCTCTGAGTTTCTTGAGGCTTAAAGCGAACTTTTTAAAGGAAAAAAAATGGGCCTTCAATCTTTTTTGCATAGTGAATGGTACTTGAGAAATAAAAAAACATTCATAAGGAAGGCAATGCAATAATTTGAGACCATAAGTACCCAATAATTTGAAATAAAAAACATTCGTGTTTTTAGCAGCAAAAGTACTAATTAAACTTGCATAATTAAGTTTCTCCACCATAGCCTTTTCAATAGACAACATAGCCAATCCGTTCGGTCTCTCTTGTGACATCCTCGACCTAAGATAAGTTTTGATCAACTTTAACTTCAAAAAACCTCTTTCACCAGAGGCAACTGTAAATCGAAATAGTCAACAGTATTCTATACGCAATCCACACATTCAGAAAAACAAACTATCCATTGTCTTCAAGTAATTGAGCACATCAATGGGCTATCTTAGCTCTTTTGGTAAAATTTCTCTCAATACTTTCAAATTCCGAACATAATCCTTCCCTTCCATATTAAAAAGCTCATCTCTTTTCAAAATATCTTCAAGATTACATTTGGGCCCTTTCACTTAGGCCTTATTTTAAATTAGGCCCTCAAATTTTTTAGACAAATTATACTTAATTTTTTTATTGATACCTAGTAACTACGGGAAATTCCAAGCCGCCCCCACTTTTTGTGGGGGCTTTCGTCCAAACCCCATTTTGTCTTTCACTCCCAAAAAAGTCCTGTACGCGCGTGGGAGGGTTTTCCATTGGACAGAGGCGTGTACTCTTCCTAACCCTCTCTATCTCTCTCTCTACAAAGCAACAACTTTTCCTGACACATTAAATTTCTCTCCGTCCTTTTCTCCCACAATAGATTTCTCTCTCTCACCGTCCTCTCTCTCTCTCTCTCTCCCTTTTCAATTTTAGATTTGAAATAAAATAATTTTTGTTATACACATTTATTTTTATAAGAATTATATATTTGAAATCTACTCGATGAGATCTTTAAAACAAGATCCATTGTGAATATGAAATTGTATACATGTAAAAAAATATTTTTTTATACCCATTAATTAAGAATTCATACCCCTCCTAAATAATTCACATCCCCCAAAATAAAAGAACACACATCCTTCAAATGCAGAATTCACATATCACAATTCACTCTCGAAAATACAAAATTCACACCTTAAAAGAAAGAATTCACATACCTGAAATGCAGAATTCACACATCATAATTTACTCTCCAAAATACACAATTCACACCCAAAAAGAAAGAATTCACACCTCTCAAATGCAGAATTCACACATTTCCAAAATGAAAGAATAGACAACCTTTCTGAACAATTCACACTCTCCAAAATTAAAGAATTCACACCCCTTAAATGCACAATTCACATATATTCTATATAACTCACTCTCCAAAATACGTAATTCACACTCCAAAATGACAGAATTCACACCCCTTAAATTATTTTTTTTGCACATAATTTTGTATTCAATATGGGTCTTGTTTGATAGATGTCGTCGAGTAGGTTCTAAAATTATATATTTTTTCAAAATCGGATATATAAATTAAAATTTATAAATATTTAAAGTTTTAAAAATGAGAGAGAGAGAGAGAGAGAGAGAGAGACATTCAATGCCAGGCGTGTTGGGCATGCGTGTAAAGAGAGAGAAGAGAGAGAAGTTACAAGCATTAATGGGGAAAGAGAGGACATAGAGAGTACAGTACATGATGCGTGTGACAAGATAGGGATTATTATCCAATGGGGCTACGCGCGTGGAAAAGGGCCTGAATGACTAGAGTGTGACATGTGTAGGGCCTAAATGAGAACACCCTCACAAAGAGGGCCGGCTTGGAAGAAGCCATAGTAACTATATAGACCTATATTATTGGGGGCCCCAAAAATTAGACAAAATTTGGAGGCTTAAAGCGGTTGCTTTACGAGCTTTAGCCCAGAGCCGGCTCTGCCGGCGGTAACCAAACCGCCGGTAAAAGGTACCATTTCTGGCGGTAATCATAAACCGCCGCAAAAAAATGATTTTTCCCACTGTTTTATTACCGGCGGTAATAAAACCGCCGGTAAAGGTCACTTTTACCAGCGGTAATTATAATCGCCGGTAAAATGACTATTACCGGCGGTAATCCAAAAAACCGCCGGTAAAAACGTAAATTTTAATATAAATATATTTATTTCCTAAATTTAACCGAAACGTTTGGGCGGTAGGGTGGTTAGGTGTCGGGTCTCCATGCAAAGGGTCGCGGGTTCGAAACTTGGCGGAACATTTTTTTTTTTTTTGGAAATAACCTTTACCGGCGGTAATGAAACCGCCGGCAAAAGTCGACTACTATTACCGGCGGTAGATTACCGCCGTTTATCTTTTCCTGACGGCCATTTTGACGGTGGGCGGTTTTTTCATTTTTTACCGCCGGTAATACTTTTCCCGGCGGTTTTGGGACTTTTTCCGGCGGTTTTCTAATGCCGGGAATAATTATTTTTCTTGTAGTGGGTGTTCAAAATTAATTGGATAGGCTGTTCAATGTAGTGGGCAAACCTAAATATCTAATTTTTTTTCCCTACAACTTTTTTTGTCCAAGGTGTTCACTTGCATACCCTATCCAAGCTGCACAGCTTCCTATGGGTAAAATAAATGCTATACAACGCTGGTAAAGGGATACAGCAGCGGGTAGACACCAGTAGCTTTTACAAGCGCGAGTATAGACCTCACAGGTCCATAGCAGTGTTTTTAGGCACATTTAGTAATGCTTTTGGCCGCTGGGGTATCTCAACTTTCTTGTGGTGAACGAAGTTGCGGGGCACGCGTTTTCGTGTTTTTTTAGGGGTTTTTAGGGCTTCTCTTGTATTCCTTGTAAAGGCAAAGGATAGGGCAGCCACCAATTGTATCATTGTTCATTTTTCATCATAATGAAACCCCTCAACACCTCGTGGAGTACGATTGAGTGATTTGCTCAAGTCGAAAACACGTATATCGCGTGTCTCGTTCTTGTTCGTTCAATTGGTTGTGTTTTCTTTTTGTGGTTTGCGTTCTCTTGCCTTTACACAGTTGCTCTATTTTGAATTCAAAATGTTTGATCTTTTCAACTATCCACCAAACACCAGAAATCAAAAACAAAAAAACTCTCTGTATGACAAAATTCTTTTCCATGAAAAATATTTTACTTCATAAAACATTCTTAGATTGAAACATGCATACACAAACGGAGCCTAAATTTCTGACCCACTCAAGCAAGTCACTGACTGACTGGTTTCAATTAGTCAAACACTCAAAGCAAAATGAATTTGCGAGTGCATGCATCCGACCTCTGTTTGAATGAACCAATTACAAAAATCTTGGGGAAAAAAAAGTCGAAAATTAAACCTTGACAAGAAAAGAAATTTGAACTTTGTCGATTGGAAAAAAGGCCGCGCTTGACTTTATTAAAAGTGACTTATCCTTTCGATAATATTCAGCAAACATATCATTTCGATAAATTCTAAACTGCAAAACTAATTGGATCAGCTGATAACTACGTGAGCCAACCTCTTGTTCGTAGGAGTCGTTCCCTAGATTTCACGCCTAAATTATTAATTACTCACAAAGAAGTTTAATGACTCAGGTGTCCGCCTGTCCGGACCATCAAATAGTTGTAAGAACAATGATAGGTACACACCCTCTCAACCACTCCCCACCACACTCTCTCTCACATGTGTGGTGGGGCACACTGGGACCCACCGGGTGAGCCCCACCACACATGTGAGAGAGGGTGTGGTGGGGAGTGGTTGAGAGGGTGTGTACCTATCATTTTTGTAGTTGTAACGTCTATCCAACATGGAATTTTGGGAGAAGATTGGGCCAATGGAGACATGCATTTACTTTAGACTTAAAATAAGTTTAATTAATTAATTTTGTATGGTAGGTACGAACTTCTTTAATCGTTGCCATAAGTAATATTAATTATTTATTTTATTAAACATGTGTTATTTGTTTGCTTATTTGTCTTACTTGAAAGGTCTACCAGTTGGGTTTAGTATGAGTTTAGACTTATATCGAATTACTATTCATGAGGTACTTGTATTTTTCTACCATTTGCATTTGAGAATATAATTAGTTCATAATCCACTTAGCAAAAAACTTACAACCCATATAATGATATTTTTCATCTTTATTTCTTTTGATCACGTAAAAATTAAATTATAACTCGGGGCCTAAAATATAAGCAACATGAGTTGTAACGCTTAACTCCTTATTTACCGAAAAATACAGATTTTATACACCTTAGTTTTAGCCAAAATCACATATCAATTATATATAATCTGATCGTTATGAAATTTCACCAGCAAGTTATGTACATAAGATGTTAGGAATATTTTTGATCAAGGACACATTTGCAAAAACGGTTTTTAAGTTAACTCAAAAGGCCTTTGACAGAATTAATCTGTTATCTGTCCAGTTTTGACATCAGAAGAAAAATGAATTGTTTAGGCTTTAAAGAGTTGGGTTAAAGAGCTATAAAAATTCATACCTGTTCAACACACCTTACGGAACGTCCAGTAAAAACAGAATTGGAAAATAAAATGCTTAAGTCTTCCAATAAATTGTTAGAACTTCAATGTTTTACCGAGTCTGACAGATTTTGTTCTTAAGAAAATGTATTTCAAAATAATATCAAAATAACTCCTAAATTGATGATATGTACCAGGATAATATATTACGATATTAGCAACATTTGTTATATAGAACATATTTCTTATAAACGAGTTTATGACATCCGAAAACGTCTTTGAACCTAGACTATCCAGATTTGTCATCCTTTACTAAAATCAGTTTTTTTGGAGTCCGATTTAAGCGATTCCAACAGTAATTTAAAGATAAGAATTTTATCCACAATTTGACATAAGGATCAACCACATAGAAGCTTCTTAGTATTTTACAATAAAATATTTCAAAGTGAACTGATCTAACACATTTTTCACACTTACTTATTTTCCAAGTTTTGTTAATTATAAGCAAGTTTCAAGCATCAATCAAACACGAAACACACTAAAAGGTTTATAATACATGTAATTTACCTTTGGTCGGGAAGAATAAGCTCGGTTTCGGAAAAGTTTTCCTGCAAAAGTCAAATTGGTACTGAACTTTGGACAACAATAGTGCAGTCAAACTTCAACCATTTTGAGAGATTCTTGTGTCTAAAACGTAGCTCTCCAAGTGATTTAAAACTTTCATAAAGAAATTTAAGTCCTAAAAACCACTCAGGGCTCCTTTGGCAAATAATCCATAATCCGGATTAATATTGGATTATTCATTTTGTCTTTATTCAAATTTTTTTTATATTTGTTAATTTTGCGTCAAGATTTTGTGGTTTCTGGATTCCTTTCGACGAGACGAATCTAACAAGTATAAAATTATGGTCAAAACTCAAATTTTTTTAATAAAGCCAAAATTAATCCAATAATCCAAGTGCTTCTAAAAAAAATATTTGGTTTGACCATAAATTTAAACTTGTTAGATTCGTTTCGTCGAGAGGAATCCAGAAACCACAAAATCTTGACGCAAAACTAACGAATGCAAAAAAAAAAAAATGAATAAAGACAAAACCAAAAAGCCAAAAAACCGGATTAAGTTTTTTTTTGTGGCCAAATAGCCATCAAAGTTTGAAGAAAAACGGATTTTTGCAAAGAATACATCAAATCCTTTTTCCTCAACTCTTTTCTTACCGTCTTTATTGACCTTCTCTTCTTTTACTTCTCTTTTTTTCCTCCTTACCGAGTAAGTTGATGGGTGGAGTGTGGAAGGTGGTGGAGTGCGTGGAATAAGTTGATGGAAAGGGTAGTGTGTCAGGGTTGGTAATATATATATATGTATATGTATGCATGTGTTAGGGTGTATATAATGAGTATTGTATGGGATTTTAGGATTAGCGTGCTTTAGATTAGGTTTAATCAAATTAATAAATTATAATTTGAACGTAAAAATTTTATTACACGAAATAATTTTATTCGAAAATCCGTATCGTTAACGACTGCAAAGTAAATAAAGAATCTGCGAATTATAGTTTTATTTATATTTTTAAAATCATAACCATAGTTAAAAGGAAACCAAATAATGAAGTTCTTTTCACTATTCTATTGAAGTTGGAGTTTTAGAAAAAAAAAAAGAAAAGAAAAGTTGAGTTAAAATTGTTCAGTGATGGTAAGTGGGTAATTTTATTTATATTTTGAAAATCATAACCATAGTTAACACAATGTAAGCTCCTAGGCCATTAGTTAGTATAACCATTTATGTGGGAGCGAAGCTGGTTTAGGACCAGTGTGGATACCGGCCCCCATTAGAATTTACGTTTTTATTGTCACACTTGTAAATAAAAAAGTATAGTAATTTAGATAGAAACTTGAGTACATCTCCCAACATTAAAGAATTATTGAGCGTTCCTGAGGCAATTCAAATGATGTTGCAACACTTTTCTCTACTACATATTTATGTGAGGCTCAAAACCAAAATGTATCCCGCCTAAATAGTTAATTAATCACAAAGCAAGTCTCCATTTATTGAACTTTAACATCCGAACTACAACGTATTTACGGAATTACAATTACTATATATCATCACAAAATTCAAATCAAGCTAGTATCTTTTTTTATCTTTTCCGTTCTTTCGCTTTTAAATTTATCAACAAATCCTCTCTCTTTATGTTAAAGATGATTTGTTTAGAATTGAAAATTGTAATTGGTAGAAATTATAAATTTTATGGATTACACATTCATATTTTAATTTTTTTCGTAGCTACTTTGAAATAATTTAATTGATGGTTAAAACACTTTTTTTAATAGGAATCTTGAAAAAATAGCTCAAAAGAACATCAAACAAAAAAGCCCACACAATACTCACATAGGTCTCATGCGTGGGCCCCACCCCTATGTAAGAGTGTTGTGTGGATTTGTTGTGTGTGCAGCATATTTCAACGTCAAATTAGGTGTTATATTCTTGAAATAGTTAATTATTTATCCAAAACAAATTCGCAAGTATTGGATTGTGTCCCCACTATACGTTGGCCCCACCCCTATACACCACTGTATGAGAGGTAATCTTCCTCAATAAATAGTGGGCATATTTCAATCACTTCCTCCACTCACAAGTTCAAATCAATCACTCACTGATTCAACAGAACAAAATTGTAATGGCATTCCAAAGTATAGTCCCAAAAGTAACTCTGAGCTCTGGTCAAAAAATGCCAGTGTTGGGATTGGGGACATCAACTTTCCCTCCTGTAGGTTCAGAAACTGTGTCAAAAGCAGTGGTCCAAGCGATTGAGGTTGGTTATAGGCACTTTGACACAGCTTCTGTGTACCGAACTGAGTCACCCATTGGTGATGCCATTCAAGAGGCCATTCTCCATGGGTTGATTAAATCCCGAGAGGAGGTCTTCCTTACTTCCAAGGTGTGGTGTAGTGATGCTCATCCCCATCTTGTTGTCCCTGCTCTTCAAAATACCCTCAGGTAATCTCTAAATATGTATGTATATACATATACACATACACACAGGGGCGGAACTAGTTGGTAGGCTGCGCACGGTCCAGATCGATTTGGATTCTTATGAATTCGAATACCGAACTGCTAATCACGGTTCTATAAAAATACACTCCGTGTCTGGACGAAAAGTCATACGCGTAGTTCAGTTCCAATCAGATCCCCGAGTCTCAGCTCGGTCTCAGTTTTATCCACGGATTACTTTCTACGTTCCAAACAACAATTATCAACAAAATTAATTAGAGTGTATTGTATACAAGTTTTTTCCCCCTCCAGAATAGAATTACACTTTAGTACTCCCTTAGGTTTTAAGATAAATATTAATGCCAAAACTGTTTTTAATTGTGCCAAAACTCCAATGCATAAAATGCTTGTACTTATGTTCAAGGTACATGCCTTTATAGCATTGGAGTTTTGGCACAATCAAAAATAGTTTTGGCATTAAATTACAATTATTTACTAAATCTTGTTTCTGCCACATTATATGCATAGCAGGGTAAGTAATTGGGAAACAGCTGCCAATTAATTATTGTTTGCTTCTATGATTTTTTTCTAATTTTTTCAAGTCCATAAGAAAACAAATGGAGAAAACATGTGATCCGATACAATTCATATGGTTTTAAAACAAATGTCGTTGGCCCATTCATGGACTCTTTCTGACCTCGCTTGAATGATTAGAATCATTCATTTTTCACAGTTGAACGAAAACATTATCCGTGCCAAAAATCATATTGACCGGGTAAGATTCATATGATTTATATATGCCTTTCTATTGAAAGAGAAAAATGGCTAGGTACTGGATTTAAGCCCATTGATCGCAACATAAATCTTTTACGATCATTTATTAACTTTTTCCTATCAATATAATTTTTGAAAAATCGATATTCTCAACAAATTGTACAAAATAAACAATTTCGATTATTCAAGTAGGCCCATAATGGCCCACACAAATTGGCCCAGAGAACAGTCGAGGCTTGACTCAAAATTTGATATGGACCATTTTTTTTTGGATAAATCAGCTTGAAATATAAAAAAGGTTAACCGAATATACAACTTATAAGGGGCATACCCCAGGAGGAAAACAAAAGAAAAAAAAGAAAAGAAAATTACGGCACAAAGAGGGAAGGAAAACACGTGACAAAATACAATTGTAAATGGATTTTATACTTATCTAAACGCCTGAGATGACCAGTTTGGATACAATTTCACAGTTCGGGATAAACTCAATTTTTCGTGGCACAGCAGGGCCATCTGGCTTGAAATTATTATTTTTCATGTTATAGGTTGAACATGGCATTAAGTTCCTTGCTGTTATTGCCTGATGGCAGGGAGGGAGTCTGGAATTACATATGGGGGTGGCGCCGTTGAACGAAAATCTACTAGTATAGTTTGCTCCCTCCGGCCCAAATGATAGGCCCTTACGAAAAGACGTGCAATATTTCGATAAAAATAAAATACTTCCGTTCATAATTTTTTGAATTTTTCGCGCCCAATTGAAGATCTACTCGCAATATATAATTCGATACAAAGAAACTCAAAAAATCATACACGAAAATATGAAAAAATCATCCATCTTTTCATAAGGAATTACCATTGTTCACTTTGAAAATTAGAATTTTTTTGTAATGGACCGCTTTAAATCAAATATAGAGTTGGACATGCTACTTAAGAGTTGAGGTGCACTCGAACAAAGAAACTCGAAAAATCACACAAAAATATTTAACTTTTTTTATCCGAAAATCGCACTTCTTTTCATAAGGAATTACCAATGTTCACTACGAAAATTAGAGATTTATTGGTGGCGAACCCCCTTAATCAAATATAGAGTTGGGACATATTACTTAAGAGCTGAGGTGCAACGAACAAGAAATGTCAATTTTAAAGAGAGAATGAGAGAGAAAAAGAAATGTCAATTTTAAAGAGAGAATGAGAGAGACAAAAAGAATGTCCATTTTAAAGAGAGAATGAGAGACAAAAAGAAATGTCAGAAGTGGGGTTTGACCCTCGACCTTCACCAAAACTTGGAGAGTCTTCTACCGCTGGACTACAGCAACGAATTTGGTAAACCCCGACAAAGATAGTATATAAAATATGCGTACGATCACTAATTTTTTTATTTTTTGTTTTACTTTTCAAGAACCGGGTGGCACGTGCCACCTCCCATCTCTTGAGCTCCGTCCCTGCCTGATGGCTGACAGTGAGTGAGCACTGGGGCACAACAAAAACACACTACTACGACGAATTTTCATATATTCAAAGCTTTGAATTATACTAGCTTCATTGTCAATGTTTTCAAATCTCGCTCTCTCTATACGCAATTATGCTATTACTCAAACACTTAAAATTAAAGCTCAAATTATGAGGTGAAAAAAAAAATAAAATTTGCGCAGTACCTTGATCTATATCATATTGGCCAGATACGATTTATACTGTTTAGAATTGCCTTTTTCCTGAAAGGGAAAAGTTGACAGCTGATTTACCCAGATAAAAAAAGGAAAAGAAAAGAAGAGAGTAGATAGGTACTCGATTCAAGCCCATTCATTTCAACATAAATAATATTTTAGAGTTGAAGTTATAAATAATAGAGTTGGTCATCTCTCTAGCAGTTTAAGGTTTTAGATGAGTTTGTGGTTTTATCTAATATAGCATTATAGTAGGCAATTGAAGATATAAATAATAAAGTTACCCCTGTTTATAGTAGCTTAACCTTTTATAATTGTCAAGTTGCTTGGCTCACTCGATGTTAACTTAGCTGGGATGCTTACCTCTTGTGATGCCGTCTTTCCTCAAATCCTTGATGCTACTTGATGCCATCTTTTTACACTACGTTTCAGAGAGATTAATAAAATTATGTTTCAGAGATAAACCTTTTGGGGGGCGCTGCAGAGCCATCTGACATGAAATAGTTGTTTTAACATGGCCTTAAGTTTCCTTGATGTTTTTGCTTGATAATTAGGAATTTGAAGACAGATTACCTTGATCTATATCTCATACATTGGCCTGTGAGCATAAAGCCTGGGAATACTGAGTTCCCACCCAAACCAGAAAACTTTCTTTCAATGGACTTCAAGTCTGTTTGGGCAGAAATGGAAGAATGCCAGAGACTTGGTCTCACCAAATCCATTGGAGTTAGCAATTTTTCCTGTAAGAAACTTGGTGACCTCCTCTCCTTCGCAACCATCCCTCCTGCTGTCAATCAGGTGAATTTTCATGGTTTTTTTTGTCAAGAATTATGGATAGATAGGATTTTCAAATATCTGAGGGTAAATTCTTACCGACGGATTTGTTTTCTCCTTTGAAGGAGCCTTATTTGTTACTCGCAACGTCTCCAAATAGTAGTCCAACATTTAATTTTGGGCCGTCATTTAATAAGTGTTAATTTTGGAAAGTTAATGATAAAAGTTAGCACAATTATTATTTTGTGTTTTTGAAAAAACTAATTTGTAAAGACTTAATGGGTAAAAGTGAATGATAATTTTGGAAATGGAAGGTAAAAGTTGATATGGAAAGTCTAAATAATGATGTCTCATTAATAAATTAGAATTACGAAGCTAGACACTTAAAAAGACACGGAGGAATTAGTTTATTTCTTTCCCATGTGCACAATTTCTTATTTTTGGGTTCATGAGCCTGCTTCGATTTTGTTTACGCTTATCTGAATATCTCATACTACCCATTTAAGTCACTGGGACTGCCTTGATCTAGACAGGGTATTAAGGTAATTAGTGATGTGCACCATAGGCTGTAAATATTTGCGGTGTGGAGCATTTAAGAACTCTACTGCATGAGCTATCCACCATTTCCCATTAATATACTCAACTAACATAGTTAGAGAATCACATAAAACAGTGTCTTTTATGTTTTTTTTTTTTAATTAACCTCCGTACCGCTTGAGTAATGTAAATCCAAATAATTATTTCAATTATCAACCTAAAACAGGTGGAATTGAACCCATGTTGGCAACAAAAAAAGATTAGAGATTATTGCAAGGCCAATGGAATCCTTGTAGCAGCTTACTCTCCTCTTGGAGCAGCTGGATCATGCCGGGGCCCTAACAGAGTTAGGGAGAATGAGGTTCTAAAGGAAATTGCAAAAGGCAAAGGGAAGACAGTTGCTCAGGTGCTAAATTCTTTCTTTTACACTCTTTTTTAATATATATCTCAGGTGTCCGGGTCAGTTTATGTTTACTTCGACTTATTTCGGGAACCCAATTCCGTCGTCCACTGGCTGGGAGTCTGGGCTTTCATGTAGATTATCACAAACTAAAAGCATGAATTTAACAGCATAATTTGGATAGTTTTAATTGTGTAGAATTCCCAAATCATAATGTTTTTAATTTCCGGTCCTTTAACTTCACTCAAAATAATAAAACTGATGGGTGGGAAGTTTACCTAATCATAACAAAAGAAAAATAAATAAAAAACCACCTACCATTAGTCCACATAATTTAATAATAATAATAATTCAACAAATTTGACATTGAAATTTTTAAATCTTTTCAAATTGATAGGTGCTTTGGTTTCATAGTGAAGGATCACAAAAATAATCAACTTATTTTTCATGATAAGTAAACCAAATAGTTTCTGTCTCCAGAGCGTTACATTTTTAAAGTATCTGTTGGTTGCATTGCCCTATAAAAAATCACAAATTGTATCAATTTTTTCCCTTAATTTTAGTTAGTTTTTCTTTTGTTAATATTTTTCAAATATAAATGGTTTTTTTTATAATCCACTTGATAATTTTCTTTTAGGATGTTTCGAAAATGATGTTTGTTTTAGATACTAAAGGACAATATTGGAGTGTGGTTCCTAAAGTATTGAGTACCGAAATAAATTCCTTTTTGAAAATTCTTATTCGTCTTGTAGAAGGAAATCGAAATATTAAAAAACGTGTAAATTTTTAAAAACACTCAGTGGAGAAAAAAATAAGCTAGTAGGCAAAATGTTTTTTGTATTTTTTCTACAAAAATTTGAAGTTCGATCTCTCTCTCTCTCTCTAGCTTTCTTACTACTCTCGTTCAGACAAATTCAAAAATTCAAATTTCTTGAGCGAAAACTAAAAAAAAAAAAAAAAACACTAACCAACAAAATGAGTTAGTAGTTATCATAGCA
The DNA here is from genome assembly GCA_963854785.1 of Vaccinium vitis-idaea. Classification (NCBI taxonomy): domain Eukaryota; kingdom Viridiplantae; phylum Streptophyta; class Magnoliopsida; order Ericales; family Ericaceae; genus Vaccinium; species Vaccinium vitis-idaea. The sequence continues at coordinate 34,928,086 of OY978216.1, read as the reverse complement.
AAAAAAAAAATATGAAGATAAGTCAAAGACAACCCAAACAATCCCACTGCATCTATTTTGCATGCTTGTATTTACAAGAGGACATATGACCACTTTTTAGGGGAAAAAAGGCCATGTAGCCCTTTTGGCGAGAACACGTGATCTACAGGGTGGCACGACCTACTTGATGAATTTTTCATGTCAAGATTTTGACTAATTTATACCATGAAAATGCAGATATGCCTGAGATGGGGGTATGAACAAGGGATTGGTGTAGTGACGAAGAGCTTCAACAAGGAAAGAATGCAGCAAAACCTTGCGATTTTCGACTGGACCTTGAGCGATGAAGATTGTAAGAAGATTGGCGAAATCTCCCAACACAGTCTGTCCTACGCGGGGAGGTTTATCGATGTCAATGGGCCTTTCAAGTCAATGGACGAGTTCTGGGATGGGGAAATTTGAATTTGTTTATGGTTTCATTTCCTTCCCTGTGTTATGCAAAAGTTTAATCTCCAATCTTCATAAACATGATGGTCACACATTTTCTACGAATAAGTGTGTAGTTGTAGTTGTTGGGTAAGTTGTGGTTGAAGAAAAGTAAATTTGATGTAGGTGGCAGCCCTTGAGAAACATATGGGTGAGCTATTCCTTTATCAGGCCGAAGACTTTAATGCAACTTCTGTGATATAATTTGGGATTTGCAAAATAAATGAGAGTTTATCTCATCTTTGTTTGTTTCTTATTGTTAAATAGGTTTGTAATTCAGATTGTAAAAGTATGAGTGGAGTAGAAAAGAATTAGAGTGATTGAGAGAGAGAAATACAAAATTTCCTCCTCTGTATTTTAGTGAAGTTCAGTAATATTGTGAGTTGTTTGTTTTCTGTTCTCCTGTTAGTTTCGTACACCATAAGTGCGTGATCCATACTTCTCCACTCAACATTGGTAAGATGGTTTGTTCCTGTTGGAGATATGCCTTGAATTCAAGACGTTCGAACAAAAGTACAATTTTTTGTGCTAAAATGTCAGTTTTAGCATCTCTGGACCGGACCAAGGGAAACCGGTTCCGGACCAGTGAATCTGAGACGTTTTGGGAGCTTGCAGAATCCCTCGTCCAGACGAGGATTTTTCTTGGTCCGGACGAAGGGTACCGGTTGGTGTAGTTTTGCTCCAGCATCTCGGGTCCGGACCAAGTAAGCTTGGTCCAGTCGAACGGGGCGGTGGCTGCGCGTTTTAATGTGTTTTCGTTTAGGAAATCTTATTGCGTTTAGGATTTCCTATTGTGTTTAGACTTCCATGGTAATGCTTTGATTGTGTTTCTTATAAATAGAGGCTTTGGGGGCTACTAGGGTTTGGACTTCTTGAGTGAATCCCTTTGAGGGAGCCCCCCATGGGGCTTTCCGTAGTGTGTTAGGGTTTCTTGGTTGTTCCATTGGTTTGGTCTTGACTTGGGATTTGAGATATCTAGGGTTTGGAGTCGTCTCTTTCGTGTATGTGATACTTTGATGCTCTGTTAGGGTTTCTAATAGAGATTTGTTCCTAGATATCTATTGGATGCTTATAAGTAGAGTTACGGGTATAGCCGGCTCTTTGTAATTTCTCCCCATTGATAGTGAATCCTCTTGCTCTTTCCCCGTGGACGTACCTCTAGAGCTTCATGGTTGGGGGGGGGGGGGGGGGGGGGAACCACATAAATCCTTGTCTCTTGTTATCTTGTTGGTTTGGTTATATTATTTACTTCGAGTTTTGGCACAACAACTGGTATCAGAGCTCTGGGTTCAATCCGAGGCTATCGTTTTTCCGCTGCGTAGATTGTGCGTTGGTGCGTCTTGATGGCGACTTGTTTCGAAGTTGAGAAATTTGGTGCAATAAGGAACTCACAAGGCTTTGTTGGGGAAAGTTGAAGAAGTCTGTTGGTACGTAGGATGGTGTTTTTTGAGGATTTCCGTGCGAAGGTGTTTTTAGGGAGGATTTTGGATTTGAAGCAGCGCCTTTATGCGATTCGTATGGAGGAGGTACGCCCGAACAAGACTATTTTGATGAGTTGTATCGGATTATTTTTGGTTATGCTCCTTTTGGATACCGTTATGAAGGCCGTTTGGGGTGCTTCATGTTAGGTTTTGTCATGGAGATTCGGGTCCATTAATAATTCGGATTCAACTATTGGGAGTATGCGTGAGGGCATACAAGGCTCCGTGGTGGGGTCATGGGATTCTGCGGTAGAGTCGGTTAACTTCGTGTGGAGTTATGAGCACGTCTTCTTTGGCATCAGTCATGGATGCATTGGGTGCACACTTGGATGAAGATGGTTGCTTGTTTTGGTGTTTAGCTTCTGGTGGAGTTCGAGCGGATCTTCGTGGGCATTCTTGGAGGGATGCATTGGGTGAGCGGTACCCGTTTGAAGATGGAGGCTCAATTTGGAGGCACTTGCGGCTAGTTTTTTTTTAGTCGTGTTTGCAAGGTCAAACAAGTGTGTTTGAGCCTTGTGTGGTGGTGCCATTGGTGTTCTACCCTTGTGCTATTGGAGGGAAGAGCGAGTGTTGAGAGGATTGCACTATGTTGTTGAGCTTGGAAGGGAATTCAAGTCAAGGTGGAGATTGTTGGAGATATGCCTTGAATTCAAGACGTTTGAAGAAAGGTACAATTTTTGGTGCGAAAATGTCAGTTTCACCATCTCTGGACCGGACCAAGGGAAACCGGTTCCGGAGCAGTGAATCTGGGACGTTTTGGGAGCTTGCAGCATCCCCAGTCCGGACAAAGGGTATCGGTTGGTGTAGTTTTGCTCCAGCATCTCGGGTTTGGACCAAGTAAGCTTGGTCCGGTCGAACGGGGCGGCTGCTGCGCATTTTAATTTGTTTTCGTTTAGGAAATCCTATTTCGTGTAGGATTTCCTATTGTATTTAGACTTCCATGGTAATGCTTTGATTGTGTTTCTTATAAATAGAGGCCTTGGGGGCTATTAGGGTTTACACTTCTTGAGTGAATCCCTTTGAGGGAGCCCCCATGGGGCTCTCCGTAGTGTGTTAGGGTTTCTTGGTTGTTCCATTGGTTTGGTCTTGACTTGGGATTTGAGATATCTAGGGTTTGGAGTCGTCTCTTTCGTGTATGTGAGACTTTGATGCTCTGTTAGGGTTTTTAATAGAGATTTGTTCCTAGATATCTATTGGATGCTTCAAGCAGAGTTACAGGTATATCCGGCTCTTTGTAATTTCTCCCCATTGATAGTGAATCCTCTTGCTCTTTCCCCGTGGACGTACCTCTAGAGCTTCGTGCTTGGGAGGGAACCACGTAAATCCTTGTCCCTTGTTTTCTTGTTGGTTTGGTTATATTCTTTACTTCGAGTTTTGGCACAACAGTTCCCTCCTTTGGACATATATCTCTTGCCTTTTTGCTATCGTCTTTATCCTTTTATTTCATTGTATCTTTTGCTTTGAGTTAATAAAATTCCTTTCGCAAGCAAAAAGAAAATTGTGATTGTAAGAGTATGCTTGTATCTCGTATGACATTGTATTTTTTTTTCCTCGAATTTTTAGTAAAATTTTGAAATTTCACATATTGGAACACTCTCCTATCCTTTCCCATCTCCCATCCAGTGCGTTCAAGATTTGCTTGATGAGTTAGGGAAGACGCACGGTACAAAAAGGAGTGTTGCATAGTAATAGTCAGTGTTTTATCTTTCTTGCCAAGAATCCGGCCTTTTATTCAAGGATGAAGCAAATACAATTGAGGTATCACTTTATCCATTTTCTTCTTGATAGTGGGCAGCTGATGCTTGAGAAGATTCGTGGTGCCGAGAATCCGGCAGATATCTTGAGGAAGGTTGTGCCTGCACACAAGCTAAAGTTATGCGTAGCTTCAGTTGGTCTCCAAGCTTGAGGTGTTGGAGATGGGTGCTGGTGGTGTTGGCGATTGTTGGTGTTTGACGATCACCATTGAACTTTGTAGGAGTGCCGTGAATTAGGCTTCAAGTGGGAGAATGTTTAAAGTGTGAAGTTGAATTCAGCATTTTCTATGCGAATTGTTATGTTTCAGCATCTCTGGTCTAGACCAGGCCAAGGGTGGTACAGACCAAGCAAGAAGAAGCCAAAAACAAGTTGCAGCATCTATCATCCGATGCTCGTCCTGAGCTTGTCCGGATGAGGGAGTCTTGGTCCCGGCCAAGATGTCTCTAGTCCAGACGAACGAAGCTGCGGGGCACGCGTTTTCGTGTCTTTTTAAAGGGTTTTTTAGGGCTTCTCTTGTATTCCTTGTAAAGGCAAAGGATAGGGCAGCCAAAAATTGTATCATTGTTCATTTTTCATCAGAATGAAACCCCTCAACACCTCGTGGAGTACGATTGAGTGATTTGTTCAAGTCGAAAACATGTATATTGCGTGTCTCGTTCTTGTTCTTTCAATTGCTTGTATTATATTTTTGTGGTTTGCGTTCTCTTGCCTTTACACAATTGTCCTGTTTCGAATTCAAAACGGCTGATCTTTTCAACTATCCACCAAACACCAGAAATCAAAAACAAAAAAACTCTGTTTGACAAAATTGTTTTCCATGAAAAATATTTTACTTCATAAAACATTCTTACATTGAAACAAACACAAACGGAGCCTAAATTTCTAACCCACTCAAGCAAGTCACTGACTGACTGGTTTCAATTAGTCAAATACTCAAAGCAAAATGAATTTACGAGTGCATGCATCTGACCTCTGTTTGAATGAACCAATTACAAAAATCTTGGGGAAAAAAAGGTCGAAGATTAAACCTTGACAAGAAAAGAAATTTGAACTTAATTTGTCGATTGGAAAAAGGGCCGTGCTTGACTGCATTAAATTAAAGTGACTTATCCTTTCGATAATATTCAGCAAACATATCCTTTCGATAAATTCTAAATTGATAAACTAATTGGATCAGCTCATTACTTGTGTAAAATCCTATTTTACGTGCTCTGCAATTAAGAAATACTAAGAAGTAAACCTTGGATATAACTGTGATACCATGTGACAGTATTACCATTCAACGAAAAATGTCGCCAACAGAGTTCTAATTCAGGTACTTGTATTTTTCTACCATTTGCATTTAAGAACATAATTAGTTCATAATCCACTTAGCAAAAAACTTACAACCCATATAATGATATTTTTCATCTTTATTTCTTTTGATCACGTAAAAATTAAATTATAACTCGGGGCCGAAATATAAGCAACATGAGTTGTAACGCTTAACTCCTTATTTACCCAAAAATACGGATTTTATACACCTTAGTTTTAGCCAAAATCACATATCAATTATATATAATCTGATCGTTATGAAATTTCACCAGCAAGTTATGTACATAAGATGTTAGGAATATTTTTGATCAAGGACACATTTGCAAAAATTGTCTTTAAGTTAACTCAAAAGGCCTTTGACAGAATTAATCTGTTATCTGTCCAGTTTTGACATCAGAAGAAAAATGAATTGTTTAGGTTTTAAAGAGTTGGGTTAAAGAGCTATAAAAATTCATACCTGTTCAACACACCTTACGGAACTTCCAGTAAAAACAGAATTGGAAAATAAAATGCTTAAGTCTTCCAATAAATTGTTAGAACTTCAATGTTTTCCCGAGTCTGACAGATTTTGTTCTTAAGAAAATGTATTTCAAAAGCATGTCAAAATAACTCCTAAATTGATGATATATAACAGGATAATATATTACAATATTAGCAACATTTGTTATATAGAACATATTTCTTATAAACGAGTTTATGACATCCGAAAACGTCTTTGAACCTAGACTGTCTATATTTGTCCTCCTTTACTAAAATCAATTTTTCTGGAGTCCGATTTGAGCGATTCCAGCAGTAATGTGAAGATAAGAATTTTATCCACAATTTGACATAAGGATCAACCACAACGAAGCTTCTTATTATCTTGTATAATTTTTCAAAAGTGAACTGATCTAACACGATTTTCACACTTATTTTCCAAGTTTTGTTAATTATAAACAAGTTTCAAGCATCAATCAAACACGAAACGCGCTAAAAGGTTTATAATACATGTAATATACTTAGGGTCAAAGGGACTAGAGTAATTTACCTTTGGTCAGGAAGAATAAGCTCGGTTTCGGAAAAGTTTTGCGGTAAGAGTCAAATTCGCACTAAACTTTGGACAACACTAGCGCCGTCAAACTTCAATTACTTTGGGAGATTCTTTTGTCTAAAACGTAGCTTTCAAAGTGATTTAAAACTTTCATAAAGAAATCTAAGTCCTAAAAACCACTCGAAGTTTGAAGAGAAACGGAGCTTTTTACAAAGAGTACATCAAATCCTTTTTCCTCACCTCTCTTTCTTTGTGGAAGGTGGTGGAGTGCGTGGAATAAGTTGATGGAAAGGGTAGTGTAATATAAATGCATGTATGTGTTAGGGTGTATATAATGAGTATAAGAGTATTGTATGGGATTTTAGGATTAGGGTGATTTGGATTACGTTTAATCAAATTAATAAATTATAATTTGAATGCAAGAATTTTTATTAACGAAATAATTTTATTCGAAATAATTTGACGAAAATCCGGGTCGTTAACGATTGCAAAGTAAATAAAGAATCTGAGAATTATAGTTTTATTTATATTTTTAAAATCATAACAATAGTTAATAGGAAAATCCTTGACTCCATGCGTGATGGAACCGCGTACATAACGATGAATTATCCAATCTCATAAAGGAAAATTCCAATCTCAAACATGGAAAATATCACTTGATCGAGATACTAATTTCAATAAGGGGATAATTAAAGTGTTAATGATTTTTGAAGAAAATGGAAGGATTAGATCGAACATATAGACCTTGTTTGATTACGGGACTAGAAAAGAGAGATAAGGATTAGGGGGATATATACAAGGGCTCACATGCTTCCCATTATTCTTTAGTCCTGTATTTGGTGCACTCAGGATGGGGGAGTGGTGGTATTAGCTAGTCCCCCTCCAGATTATCTCCCTCGTCCAACGATGAAAAGTAATTTTCATCATCTTTATCTTACTCTTACCAAACATAGTACTACCAATCCCTGTGCTCATATAAATTAATCCATTATTCCATGGATCCCACTTGTTCTCTCTACCCTCATTCTTTGTGTCATCTTATTCAATTATTCCTAAAAATAAAACATGTTCTTAAAGTTATTCGATTGAGCTGAATTTTGCAGAAGCACTTGAAATTTTTTTTAAAATTATTGAACGATTCGGATCGTTTGTGTAATGCCCATAAGTGAATCCCATATGTTGATTTGTGCACAGGTATACACACATGCAGATGCGTGTACACGATTGGAAAATAGGTGAAAGGGTATAAATAAATAGGAAATGGTTGGTCACAAAAATGAATGCTCATGGAACCTCTGACATACAATTATGGTGGCAAATATATTTTTTCTTTTTCTTTAATATCATTTGTGAGGAGAATAAAAAAAAGTGCCATAAGTGAATATTATCGGGATAGCACCGTCAACCATATCATTTCAAAAGCTAAAAAATGAGAGCTTATAGCTAGTAAGAAGACCATTATTTGAAAGCCAAAGAAAGGGATTTTCACGGGCTGGAGATGTCCAAAACATAATGGGTTCAAACTTAACACGGACGGAGGATCACAGAATAACAATAACGAGACAGTGGCAGGTGATATCATCCGGGACCATCATGGTAATTGGGTGGCTGGTTTTTGCTGGAAAATAGGGGCAGGAACAAATTTAGCAGCAGAATTGTACGAGGAATGAGAGATGGGCTGCAATTGGCATTTGATCTAGCCAGTGCCGGCCCCGAAGTTTGGGTTGCCCAAGCCCGACCTCATGCTTGGTTGCCCACTTACTTTTATAAGTCATAAAAAAAAAAAGGCATAACAGTAATTAAAAAAAAAAATCAATGTCACATATTGCTTTTAGCTTGAATTACATCAAAATAAATCAAATTCAAAATAAAACTCCACTTATAGTGCTTTTGATTTAAAGAAAATAACTTTTTCTTACATTTTTGAAGTAAATTCTTCTTGGTTTGGTGCAAAATACAAGTGTAGTATAAGCTGTAATGGAGTTGCTACAATATATAAACAGAAAGGCTACCATGGAAATGTTAAGTAATTTTTGTTGTATATTGTTCGTAATTTTGGTGTGTTATTTTATGTTATCTACGAAGAGATGTATGTTGAAAGTATATGGTACAAATAGTTTTGGCAATACAGATTTTTAGGGTATTAATTATCAAAAAAATACGTTGAAGTAGTTACGTATAGGGGTGTACCAAAAGAAATCTTTTTCGTACTCAAAGATGAAAAATGTTAAGTAATTTTTGTTGTATATTGTTCGTAATTTTGGTGTGTTATTTTATGTTATCTACGAAGAGATGTACGTTGCAAGTATATGGTACAAATAGTTTTGGCAATATAGATTTTTAGAGTATTAATTATCAAAAAAATACGTTGAAGTAGTTACGTATAGGGGTGTACCAAAAGAAATCTTTTTCGTACTCAAAGATGAAAAATGTTAAAGTAATTTTTGTTGTATATTGTTCGTAATTTTGGTGTGTTATTTTATGTTATCTACGAAGAGATGTACGTTGAAAGTATATGGTACAAATAGTTTTGGGAATACAGATTTTTAGGGTATTAATTATCAAAAAAATACGTTGAAGTAGTTACGTATAGGGGTGTACCAAAAGAAATCTTTTTCGTACTCAAAGATGAAAGGGGAGTTACCTAGACATTTGTGTGTGAGGGGCAATATGATCTAATTAGTTAAAGTGAGATGGAGGACATTGTCATTTAAAACATCTGAAGGGAAGTTCTTGTTGTAGTTAGAAAACCTAGGGGAGGTGAGTGTAATTTACCCAAAACAAAGATATCAAAAATGCAGGTGGGTCTGGTAGGACTCGAACCTGCCCCGTTTGGGAATAATAGCATTGCAATGACCAACTGCACTGCAGCAGTTCCTCAGATATCATGCCCCTCATTAAAATTAAATACTATAACGTACAACTTAACATTTTTTTTTTGTTGGTTGCCCTAGCCCGGGGGGTTGCCCAAGCCCACGGGCTTGCGGGGCTTACCCCGGGGCCGGCCCTGGATCTAGCTAGGATGGATTGGGTTGGAAGTTGAAAAAGATTCTAGAATCATGCTTGATTTGCTTCCAACTACATCTACATATACAAATAGCCATCATTTGAGCGTATTGTTGAACGATTGCAAGTACCTTTTGAGGCATCTAGAAGCGGCGGAAGTGATGCATAGCTTTCGCGAATGAAATGCATGTGCGGATCTTTTAGCGAATTTGGGTTACCAAATGGACTACGGCTTTCATGTGTTTGATAATGCCGAATTTTATTTCTGTTCAATTAAGGGCGGATGCTCAAAGAGTAAAAATTATTTGACCTCGTAATGTTCTCTATTTCACTGGTTATTGACATGAACTACTTCATATTAAAGCAGTGTCACTACAAGAAAATGTGGCTTTACCGGCGGTAACCAAACCGCCGCAAAAAAATGATTTTTTCTGCAGTAAAGGTTGCTTTTACCGGCGGTAATTATAAACCGCCGGTAAAACGACTATTACCGGCGGTAATCTAAAAAACCGTCGGTAAAAACGTAAATTTTAATATAATATTTTTATTTCCTAAATATAACCGAAATGTTTGGGTGGTTGGGCGGTTAGGTGTTGGGGCTCCACGTAAAGGGTCGTGGGTTTGAAACTCGGTAGGGCAATTTTTTTTTTTCGGAAATAACCTTTACCGGCGATAGATTACCGTCGTTTATCTTTTTCCGACGGCCGTTTGGACGGCGGGCGGTTTTTTGCATTTTTACCGCTAGAAATACTTTTCCCGGAGGTTTTAGGACTTTTTCCGGCGGTTTCTAATGCCGGGAATAGTCATTTTTCTTGTAGTGTGTTGTAGTCATGACATTTAAGAAGTATTATATTTTGTGTAACGATTCACATGACATCACCACTTTGATTGAATGAGTTCTATACTTGTAAAAAATTTCACAAACGCATTGTAACAGTTAAGATGGTGCGCAGTGAAGGAGTCAAGAATTATATTTAGGGGTGGCGTTGTTTAACGGAAGTCTATTGGTATTGTTGTTCTCATTCTATCCCAAAATGATTGTCCCCTATGAGAAGACGTGCAATTTTAGGACAAAAAATTTAGTACTTCCGTTCATTTTATTTGAGATCTTTAATTTGGTGCGAAGAAACTTGAAAAATCATGTATGTAGGCACTTTATTTTTTAATCTTAAAAATTACATGTCCTTTTGTAGGGGACTCTGAGACAGAGGGAGTATATTTTTTAGTAAAAATATGAAAAGAAGAGTTAAGTGCAAACTCAAGCTTTATCTTGAACTTTGTATTTTGCTAAAATAAAGTAATGGTAAGTGGTTAATTATTCCAGAGTAAATAAGTAATTTTATTAATAGTTTGAAAATCATGACCATAGTTAACACAATGTAAAGCTCCTAGGCCATTAGTTAGTATAACCATTTATGTGGGAATGGATGGTTTAGGAACAGTGAGGGCACTGGCCCACATTGGAATTTGGGTTTTTATTACACTTGTAACTAACACTAGTAATTTAGATAGAAACTTGAGTACATCTCCAACATTGAAGAATTATTGGCTTTGTTTGTTTTGGATTTCAAGACCCGGTTTTCTCAATTATTATCAAATCATTACTCCTATTTTTAAATATTAGGGTTAATGACCTGGACACCCCCCGTAAGTATATGTTTTCCACCAAACACCCCCTGCAAGAAAAAAACCTACGATGACACCCCCTCTATCTTTCAAACTTTATCCCAAGACCCTTTCTGTTACCCTTTCTTCTAAAATCGTCTAGATCCATCAGCTTTTTTTATGATCCAAACCGTTCAATTTGTTTAAAACATGCTTTTAAGTGTACCCATGGAGAAATCGGCTCAAAATATGATCGGGAAGTTCTCGATCCAAACAATTTTTCATATTTTGTTTGGATCAAGCACTTCCGGAACATATTTTGAGCCGATTTCTCGCGAGTACCCTTAAAACCATGTTTTAAACAACTTGAATGGATTGGATCATTAAAACATGACCCGGAACTTTGAGATTAGAGACGGAAAGGTGACGGAAGGGATCTTGGGGTAAAGTTTGGAAGATAGAGGGGGTGTCGTCGTAGATTTTTTCTTGCAGGGGTGTTTGGTGGAAAACGTATACTTACAGGGGGTGTCCAGGTCATTAACTCTAAATATTATTTTAATTTTTCTCTTTATCTCTCTCTAATCATTAACCCTATTTTTAATTATTATCTCTATTTCTTCCTCTAATCATTACCAAAAACCAAAACCCAAAACCCAAAACCAAAATCAAACACAACCATTGAGTGCTCTTGAGGCACTTCAAATAATGTTGCAACACTTTTTTCTACAACATATTTATGTGAGGCTTAAAACCAAATGTATCCTGCCTAAATAGTTAATTACTCACAAAACAAATCTCCATTTACTGAACTTTAACGCCTGAACTACATCATGTTTGCATAATTACATTTTTTTATTTTTTTGCTCAGCAAAAGAAATTTATTAATTATTGGAAACATATATATTATAATTACTATATCATCAGTCAAGCTAGTATCTTTTTTACCTTTTCCGTTCTTTCTCTTCTTAAATTTATCAACAACTCCTCTCTCCTCTCTCTTTATGGTAAAGATGATTTGTATAGAATTGAAAATTGTAATTGGTCAAAATTATAAATTGTCTGAATTACACATTCATATTTTCATTTTTTTTAGCTACTTTGAAATAATTTAGTTAATTTTTAGAACACTTTTTTTAACAAGAATCTTGACAAAAAAATCAAAAGAATATCAAATTAGGTGTGTCATATTCTTGAAAAGGACATAGTTAATTATTTATCGAAAACAAAGTTGCAGGCGTTGGATTGTGTCCCTACTGGTACAATTTTCTGGCTACATGGGAGGTAATCTTCCTCAATAAATAGTGGCATATTTCAATCACTTCCTCAACTCACAAGTTCGAATCAATCACTCACTAATTCAACAGAACAAAATTGTGATGGCATTCCAAAGTATAGTCCCAGAAGTAACTCTGAGCTCTGGTAAAAAAATGCCAGTGTTGGGATTGGGGACATCTACTTTCCCTCCTGTAGGTTCAGAAACTGTGTTAAAAGCAGTGGTCCAAGCGATTGAGGTTGGTTATAGGCACTTTGACACAGCTTCTGTGTACCGAACTGAGTCACCCATTGGTGATGCCATTCAAGAGGCCATTCTCCATGGGTTGATTAAATCCCGAGAGGAGGTCTTCCTTACTTCCAAGGTGTGGTGTAGTGATGCTCATCCCCATCTTGTTGTCCCTGCTCTTCAAAATACCCTCAGGTAATCTCTAAATATATATGTATATACATATACACATACACATAGGGGTGGAACTAGTTGGTAGGCTGCGCACAGTCCAGATCAATTCGGATTCCTATGAATTCGAATACCGAACTACTAGTCACGGTTCAATAAAAATACACTATGTGTCCGGACCAAAAGTCATACGCGCAGTTCAGTTCTAATCTGATCCGCGAGTCCCAGCTTGATCTCGGTTTTATCCACGGATTACTTTCTACGTTCCAAACAGCAATTATCAACAAAATTAATTAGAGTGTATTGTGTACAAGTTTTTTCCCCCTCCAGAATAGAATTACACTTTACTCCCTTAGGTTTTACGTGGATACTGGAATAGTCAAAATAAATGTAAATGCCTTTTATGCATTAGAGTTTTGGCACAATCAAAAATAGTTTTGGCATTAAATTACAATTATTTACTAAATATTACTGACATATAGATTTTTGTTTTAATGTTTTATTTATAAATATCTCACGGTCTGATTCGATTAATCAACGGTTTCATAATGAAAACCTATCAAACTGAACCGTATCTAACGCTTTTCTAAGTTTATAATGCATCTGAAGCCCGAACCACTACTTCATGGATCCAATTCAAAAAGTACAGATCGGTTCGGGTTCAGGCCAGTTTGACGACTCACCGAATTTTTTTATCAGCAGCCCTAGTTGGTGGGGTGCCACCCTTGGTTCCAAATAAAATCTTATTTTACATTAGTAGATTAGGAACCAACCGGTACCCAAACAACTTGATTTTCACACAAACAACGGTGAAAGAGCATTTTACAAGATGAGTAGTACGGATCATAAAAGAAAAACCTCAAAAACTTTCATTTAAGGACTACAGGCGAATTCAGTGAAACTTAATTATGGTTTAACAAAAAGGAAAGCTCAGGACAAGACCTGACTTTGTGGTCAACCTTCTCTTCATGTAGTTACTAAAATAATCCGATAACAGTAGACTCCCATTAAAAACATCACCTCCGAACATAAATCTGGTTTCTGCCACATTATATGCATAGCAGGGTAAGTAATTGGGAAACAGCTGCCAATTAATTATTGTTTGCTTCTATGATTTTTTTCTAATTTTTTCAAGTCCATAAGAAAACAAATGGCGAAAACATGTGATCCGATACGATTCATATGGTTTTAAAACAAATGTCGTTGGCCCATTCATGGACTCTTTCTGACCTCGCTTGAATGATTAGAATCATTCATTTTTCACAGCTGAACGAAAACATTGTCCGTGCCAAAAATCATATTGACCGGGTAAGATTCATATGATTTATATATGCCTTTATATTGAAAGAGAATAATGGATAGGTATACGATCATGTATTAACTTTTTCCTATCAATAGAATTTTTGAAAAATCGATATTCTCAACAAATTGTACAAAATAAACAATTTTGATTATTCAAGTAGGCCCATAACCACACAAATTGGCCCAAGAGAACAGTCGAGGCTTGACTCAAAATTTGATATGGACCATTTTTATTTTTTTTTTGGATAAAACAGCTTGAAATATAAAAAAAAAATTAACCGAATATACAACCTATAAGGAGCATACCCCAGGAGGAAAACAAAAGAAAAAAAAGAAAATTACAGCACCTAGCCAAAAGGCTACAAATGTCTAGAGAGGAATGTAAAATATGTTTCCAATCTATCTCACAAAGAGGGAAGGAAAACACGTGACAAAATACAATTGTAAATGGATTTTATACTTATCTAAACGCCTGAGATGAACAGTTTGGATACAATTTCGCAGTTCGGGATAAACCCAATTTTTCGTGGCGCAGCATGGGCCATCTGGCTTGAAATTATTATTTTTCATATTATAGGGTGAACATGGCATTAAGTTCCTTGCTGTTATTGCCTAATGGCAGGGACGGAGCCCGGGATTACATATGGGGTGGCTGTACCGCTGTTGAGTAGAAGTCTACTAGTATAGTTAGCTCTCTCCATCCCAAATGATAGTCCCTTACGAAAAGACGTGCAATATTTCGATAAAAATAAAATACTTCCGATCATAATTTTTTGAATTTTTCGTGCCCAATTGAAGAGCTAATGGAAATATTTAATTCGATACAAAGAAACTCAAAAAATCATACACAAAAAAATATTTGATTTTTTTATCCGAAAATCGCACGTCTTTTCATAAGGAACTACTAATGTTCACTACGAAAATTAGAGATTTATTGGTGGCGAACCACCTTAATCAAATATAGAGTTGGGACATACTATTACTTAAGAGTTGAGGTGCAGGAAAAAGACAATTTTAAAGAGAGAATGACAGAGAGAAAAAGAAATGTCAATTTTAAAGAGAGAATGAGAGAGAGACAAAAAGAAGAGTCAGAAGTGGGGTTTGTACGCACGATCTTGACCAAAACTTGGAGAGTCTTCTACCGCTGGACTACAGCAGCGAACTTGCAGGATTTCGACAAATATATAATATGGATACGATTACTAAATTTTTTATTTTTTACCTTTTTTTTATTACTTTTCAAGAACCAGGGGTGGCACGTGCCACCTCCCCCCTATTTAGCTCCGTCCCTGCCTGATGGCTGACAGTGAGTGAGCACTGGGGCACACAAAAACACACTACTACGACATAAATTTATAGATTCAAAGCTTTGTATTATACTAGCTTCATTGTCAATGTTTTCAAATCTCGCTCTCTCTATATGCAATTATGCTATTACTCAAACACTTAAAATTAAAGCTCAAATTATGAGGTGAAAAAAAGAATAAAAAATTGCAGAGTACCTTGATCTATATCATATTAGCCAGATACGATTTATACCGTTTAGAGTTGCCTTTTTCTTGAAAGGGAAAAGTAGACAACTGATTTACCCAGAAAAAAGAAAAGAAAAGAAGAGAGTAGTTAGGTACTGGATTCAAGCCCATTCATTTCAACATAAATAATATTTTAGAGTTGAAGTTATAAATAATAGAGTTGGTTCCGATAAAAAATAAATAAATAATAGAGTTGGTCATCTCTCTACCAGTTTAAGGTTTTAGATGAGTTTGGGGTTAACAATCTAGTATAGCAGTAGAGTAGGCAATTGAAGATATAAATAATAAAGTTGCCCCTGTTTCTAGCGGCTTAACCTTTTATATGAGTTGATAGTTAAACAATCTAATATGATTGTCAAGTTGCTTGGCTCACTCGATATCAACCTAGCTGGGATGCTTACCTCTTGTGATGCCGTCTTTCCTGAAATCCTTGATGCTTCTTGATGCCGTCTTTTTACACTTCATTTCAGAGATTAATAAAATTATGTTTCAGAGATAAACCTTTTGGGGGGCGCTGCAGAGCCATTTGACATGAAATTGTTGTTTTAACATGGCCTTAAGTTCCTTGATGTTTTTGCTTGATAATTAGGAATTTGAAGACAGATTACCTTGATCTATATCTCATACATTGGCCTGTGAGCATAAAGCCTGGGAATACTGAGTTCCCACCCAAACCAGAAAACTTGCTTCCAATGGACTTCAAGTCTGTTTGGGCAGAAATGGAAGAATGCCAGAGACTCGGTCTCACCAAATCCATTGGAGTTAGCAATTTCTCCTGTAAGAAACTTGGTGACCTCCTCTCCTTCGCAACCATCCCTCCTGTTGTCAATCAGGTGAATTTTCCTATATATAGATGAATATCTCAAAACTGCAACTTAATTCAGTTGATCTTTAATTTTCATTTTCCTTTTTGTCAAGAATTATGGATACATAGGATTTTCAATTATCTGAGGGTAAATTCTTACCGAAGGATATGTTTCTCCTTTCAAGGAGCCTTATTTGTTACTCGCAACGTCCCCAAATAGTAGTCCAGCATTTAATTTTGGGCTGTCATTTAATAAATGTTCATTTTGGAAATTTAAAGGATAAAAGTTAGCACAATTATTATTTTGCCTTTTCGAAAAAACTAATGTGTAAAGACTTAATGGATAAAAGTGGATGATAATTTTGGAAATAGGAGGTAAAAGTTGATGTGAAAAATGTAAATAATGATGTCTCATTAATAAGTTAGAATTACGAAGGTAGACACTTAAAAAGACACGGAGGAATTAGTTTATTTCTTTCCTATATGCACAATTTCTTATTTTTGGGTTCGTGAAGTCTACTTCAATTTTGTTTATGCTTACCTGAATATTTCATAACACCCATTCAAGTCACTGGAACTGCCTTCATCTAGACAGGATATTAAGGTAATTAGTGATGTGCACCATAGGCTGTAAATATATGTTATATACGCGGTAGCCGATGTTAATCATATATGTTTTTTTTTTGGTCATTCGTCATTCCTAATCTATTACATGGGGGGAGGGGGAATGAGACTCGATCTCGGGATACGTTGTGAGGCATCCAAGAACTCTGTCGCATGAGCTAGCCACCATTTGCCATTAATATACTCAACTAACATAGTTAGAGAACCACATAAAACAGTGTCTTTTACGTGTTTTTTTTTTAATTAACCTCCGTACCGCTTAAGTAACGTACATCCAAATAATTATTTCAATTATCAACTTAAAACAGGTGGAATTGAACCCATGTTGGCAACAAAAAAAGATTAGAGATTATTGCAAGGCCAATGGAATCCTTGTAGCAGCTTACTCTCCTCTCGGAGCAGCTGGATCATGCCGGGCCCCTAACAGAGTCAGGGAGAGTGAGGTTCTAAAGGAAATTGCAAAAGGCAAAGGGAAGACAGTTGCTCAGGTGCTAAATTCTTTCTTTTACACTCTTTTTTAATATATATCTCGAGTGTCCGAGTCAGTTTATGTTTACTTCCACTTATTTCGGGAACTCAATCCCGTCGTCCACTGGCAGGGATTCTTGGCTTTCATGTAGATTATCACAAACTAAAAGCATGAATTTAACAGCATAATTTGGATAGTTTTAATTGTGTAGAATTCCCAAATCATAATGTTTTTAATTTCCGGTCCTTTAACTTTACTCAAAATAATAAAACTGATGGGTGGGAAGTTTACCTAATCATAACAAAAGAGAAAAAGAAAAAAAAACACCTACCATTATTCCACATAATTTAATAATAATAATAATAATTCAACAAATTTGACATTGAAATTTTTAAATCTTGTCAAATTGATAGGTGCTGGTTTCATAGTGAAGGATCACAAAAATAATCAACTTATTTTTCATGATAAGTCAACCAAATAGTTTCTGTCTCCGGAGCGTTACATTTTTAAAGTATCTGTTGGTTGCATTGCCCTTTCAAAAATCACAAATTGTATCAATTTTTTCCCTTAATTTTAGTTAGTTTTTCTTTTGTTAATATTTTTCAAATATAAATGGTTTTTTTTATAATCCACTTGATAATTTTCTTTTAGGGTGTTTCGAAAATGATGTTTGTTTTAGATACTAAAGGACAATATTGGAGTGTGGTTCCTAAAGTATTGAGTACCGAAATAAATTCCTTTTTGAAAATTGTTATTTGTCTTGGAGAAGGAAATCGAAATATTAAAAAAAGTGTAAATTTTTTAAAAAAAACTCAGTGGAGAAAAAAATAAGCTAGTAGGCAAATTTTTTTTTGTATTTTTTCTACAAAAATTTCAAGTTCTCTCTCTCTCTCTAGCTTTCTTGAGCGAAAACTAAAAAAAAAAAACACTAACCACGAAAATGAGTTAGTAGTTATCATAGCAAAATAAAAAATAAAAAAATGAGGATAAGTCAAAGACAACCGAAACAAAATCCCACTACATCTATTTTGCATGCTTGTATTTACAAGAGGACATATGACCACTTTTTATATCAAACTTTTTAGGGGGAAAAAGGCCATGTAGCCCTTTTGGCGAGAACACGTGATCTACAGGGTGGCACGACCTACTTGATGAATTTTTCATGACAAGATTTTGACTAATTTATACCATGAAAATGCAGATATGCCTGAGATGGGGGTATGAACAAGGGATTGGTGTAGTGACGAAGAGCTTCAACAAGGAAAGAATGCAGCAAAACCTTGCGATTTTCGACTGGACCTTGAGCGACGAAGATTGTAAGAAGATTGGCGAAATCTCCCAACACAGTCTGTCCTACGCGGGGAGGTTTATCGATGTCAATGGGCCTTTCAAGTCAATGGACGAGTTCTGGGATGGAGAAATTTGAATTTGTTTATGGTTTCATTTCCTTCCCTGTGTTATTGCAAAAGTTTAATCTCCAATCTTCATAAACATGATGGTCACACATTTTCTACGAATAAGTGTGTAGTTGTAGTTGTTGGGTAAGTTGTGGTTGAAGAAAAGTATATTTGATGTAGGTGGCATCCCTTGAGAAATATATGGGTGAACTATTCCTTTATCAGGCCGAAGACTTTAATGCAACTTCTGTGATATAATTTGGGATTTGCAAAATAAATGAGAGCTTATCTCATCTTTGTTTGTTTCTTATTGTTCAGCCTATAAATAGGTTTGTAATTCAGATTGTAAAAGTATGAGTGCAGTAGAAGAGAATTATAGTGATTGAGAGAGAGAAATACAAAATTCCCTCCTCTGTATTTTAGTGAAGTTCAATAAAATTGTGAGTTGTTTGTTTTCAATTCTCCTTCATACACCATAAGTGTGTGATCCATACTTCTCCACTCAACAGTGGTAAGATGGTTTGTTCCCTCCTTTGGACATATCTCTCTTGCCTTTTTGCTCTCGTCTTTATCCTTTTATCTCGTTGTATCTTTTGCTTTGAGTTAATAAAATTTCTTTCGCAAGCAAAAGGAAAATTGTGATTGTAAGAGTATGCTTGTATCTTGTATGACATTGTATTCTTTTTTTCCCTCAAATTTTTAGTAAAATTTTGAAATTTCACATGTTAGCACACTCTCCTATCCTTTCCCATCTCCCATCCAGTGCATTCATTTATCTCTTAAAATTGAAAGGCAAAGAAGAGGG
This sequence comes from Vaccinium vitis-idaea, assembly GCA_963854785.1. Taxonomy (NCBI): domain Eukaryota; kingdom Viridiplantae; phylum Streptophyta; class Magnoliopsida; order Ericales; family Ericaceae; genus Vaccinium; species Vaccinium vitis-idaea. Next base: position 34,908,824 of record OY978216.1, on the reverse strand, counting down.
TCAAGCTACAATGTGCACCCTCCCATATGAGATTTTGTGGCACCAAATATGAGAGAATATGAGATTTTGTGGCACCAAATATGAGATTTTGTGGCTCCAAATATGATATGGCACATGGTATGCACCCGACGGCCGAAATATGAGATTTTGTGGCTCCAAATATGAGATTTTGTGGCACCAAATATGAGATTTTGTGACTTAAAATATGAGTTTTTGTGGCACCAAATATGAGATTTTCTGGAAATATATGAGATTTTGTGGCTCCAAATATGAGATTGTGACACTGTAGCATTACTGTAGCATTACTGTAGCAATCCGCATGGGTCCAAATATGAGATTGTGTGGCTCCAAATATGAAATTTTCTGGAAATATATGAGATTTTGTGACTATTCATATGAAGTGGCATACCATATGCACTTCATATCTCCAGCCACAAAATCTCATATTTAGAGCCACAAAATCTCATATTTTGAGTCACAAAATCTCATATTGAGAAGAGCACATTGTAACATTACTCCAAAGAAGAAGCATACTAGTTATGACATTCAAAAAATATCCATGAAAGAAAGCTAAATTAAAAAATCAAACAGATGATAGTTGGAAATTTATAAAGGGGAGCTTCTCACACACCTAACGAACCCCTTGTAATTACTGATTAATGAAAGAGGAGCAATAACTAAACAAGTTTAAATCAAATACTTGTTTTCGTACTGATTAGTGATAATATAATCAGGAAATGGCTACAATACACACCCCTTATTTGGATATACCATATGCACCTATTGTATGGTCCAAATAAAGGGTGTGTATTGTACCCTTTTCCTTTGATCATACGTCTCCCAGTAACATAGAAAAGTGGGGTACTTAAATAGTGGTCCTTCCGCACTCCGGGACTTATATATCTTTTCGTCCCAGTCAATTTTAAGAGTTATGTTTTCATCCACATACACATTCAACAAAAATCCAACTTCGCCTGGAACTGCGCATCGCTGTGGGTCCACCCTGAGTCCCGTTGTTTGATCCGAACTGTTTATTTTGTTCGTCTTGTCGAGTATGTATTCCAAATAAAAATTTAGGTTGATTAGACATCGGTAACTTTTTGATTGTTGACCATTTAGCTTATAATTTTGCAAAAAAAAAAAGAAAAAAAAAAGAAAACACCAAAAACTGTTTCCTTAACTGTTTTGTTTCCAAGAAAAATGTAGTCTAATAACATAGTTGTCAATGTTCGATCAATCTGAATTTTTACGTGGAATACATACTCGACGAGACGAACAAAATTATCAGTCCAGATAAAACGAGACTCGTAATGGGCATCACAGCGTGCACAACCCCTCACACAGCACACACCTTGTCTAAAGGTTATAAAATCGGCATGGGAGTTAATGATTTTTTTATACTCTTCCGGTCCTGTTACACTCTGATCTCTATAGCGAGAGAGAAAATTGCATACTTATCAATCAGTTCCAGTTACGTATCGGCCCGTTTTCGATTTACACATCGATTCATAGTCTTTACAACCGATACTCTACCGTTACGGATAAAATCTGTTGTAACGCCCCTAATTTTGGGAACGTTATATTTATTACAAAAGTAATAAATAAAGTCTTACAACAATATTCCACCTCAGAAATTACATAAATCTCCTTCCAAATACATTTATTCACTACAGGGTTAACTAGGGTTTCTCTACTCTGTTGCACGGCCGTCCATACCAGCGGGAAAGTATTGGGTGTTAACTAGGGTTTCTCTACTCTGTTGCACGGCCGTCCATCTTGGCAGTGTCCTGATCAGCACCATAAGCTCCCAAGCTGTAGAATTCCTCCTTTTCATCTCTATGGCATAGCATATTACATTAGAGTCGCACAACAACATCGTGGTATTATGCATGGGTCACACAAGTGCAACACCGTGAACGAAAATGCCCCGCAGATAACTCTTATCCCAAAACCAAACAAGCCATTCTAGAACAATATAGTATTGATAAGCTCTCAAATAGTGTAAATAATGGAGCTTATCTTGCTCATTTTGATCACACACACGTGCATTTTGTGATTTTATACGACTGATTTTGCGCAAGATTGTATTTTTTTAGTTGCAGGTAAACTAAAGAATAAGACATGTTTTGACACCATGATTGAACCAATGGGTACCCTATTACCCAAGGCCACGTGGCATCCCGCCACCGAGTCCCAGGAGTCAAGGAACGAAGCATTGGATGGGACTCGGGAAGCCAAAAGGCCAAGAGAAGATCAAGCGAAAGAAGGCATGAGAATGCCCAGTTGCTACCAGTAGCAATACACATACTGCTACTAGAAGCCAGTGATCAAAAAACAAAGCTGAATGTAGCTATCAGTAGCAATACACATATTGCTATTGCTACCAGTAGCCAGCAATCAGAGACCCAGATTTAAGGTAGCTACCAGTACCAATACACATATTGCTACTAGTAGCCGTTGCATTTTTCTGCAACTTTTGTGCCCGGTTCAGCTTTAATCTAGGGGCATTTTAGACCTTTTGTACACGTTTTGGGGGTCTATAAAAGACTCCAAACATCATATTTTAGGGTTATCTACTACCTAAGCCTTCTCTCTCTACCTCTCTCCTCCTTCCTCCATTTTCTTTAACTTCTCTCTAGATTTTAGGTTTAATCTTCAAGTTTTCAAGTGTTTTTCCTTCATTAAAGTTGTAAGTACTTCAATTTACTCCAAGGATCTTGTGTTTATTCAAGTTATTTCACGTTTTTATCAAGCCTTTCTATTTCCCCTTTCTTTTTTCATGTTTCCTTGTAGTATGATTGAGTAGTTGCATAAGGCTTAGTCATGGGGTGATTAACATCCCATGACTTAGGTGGATCTCACTTTTATCATATTTAATCTTAAAGTTTGGAGTGGGTTAAATCCAATTTACCTTTGAAAGAAGTTAAACACGTGCTACAATGACCACCACGTGAGGGTAGTTAGCTCGACACTGTAGTATAAGGGTTCCCTAACCCTACGCCGAGCTGAGTTAACCATGGATAAGGTCAAAACAACAAACTAAGTACCAAGTGAAGGTATACTAGCTCGGCATAAGCCACAAGGGGATGTCCTACGACGTAGCTGAACTAGATAAGCAATAAATATAGAAAAAGTAATATACTGGAATACATAGTTCAGCCTGGTGCCAGCTCGACACGAATGGCCTGAACTCTGTACAAGTCATGCCGAGCTATGTGGAATCATGGTACCGCTTTAATACATATGGGGGTGAGACATTCCAAAAGATTCTAAGTCGGTCCCTTATGAGATAAGGGGCAATCCCGTGAATTAAGGGATTAGTATGGGAATTCCTGATACATCTAAGAATGCACTACATATAGGAAGGAATCCTATATGAAAAGGACATCTACTGCAAGACGAGATCTTGCAGTATATGGAAACATTATTCCTAATAGGAAGAGTCCTATTAGGAAAGGTTTCCTAAAGCAAATAGGAAACAAGGGCAACGTGATGCCCTTATCAACAAGTATCCACACCTATAAATACAACACTATGCCCATGAAGAAAGGTACACTGTAACACCCAGTTATACGCACTGTGTCTTTGGCTTATTTAGTAAATCCTGATACTAACTTATGCATCGGAGGGCCTTTGCTGTCGAGAGGCAAAGGTGCTCTAACCCTTTTCGGTCTTGCAGGTCTAGGGTTCCGGTGAAGAAGCACGTGATCAAACACCTACGTGGATTTTATCCCCGTACAATTGGCGCCGTCTGTGGGAAAACTTACGAAAAGCTTTTTCCAGAAGAAATCAAACAATAATGGTGGCCTCAGAACCCGCTCTTCGTACTCCACGAAAAAGGGTACAAGGACGAAAAAAACTCCTGTGCACACTACGAAAAAGGGTGCAAGGACGAAAAAAACTCCAGTGGCTCTAAAAGCACCAGAGAAGAAGCCTACTACCAAGAGATTTGACTTAGGTCATATTCCTGAGATTCCCAGGTATAGAGAGAGACGCCTGGTGATCCATGATTCTCCGAGGTCTGAAGAGCGATGAAGGCGCTCAAAGTCACCGCCAAAGGACAAGTCAGCCTCTCCTCGCCGTGAAAGAAGGAAGAGATCGAGAAGTCCCCCGAGGAAGGAGGACCATGGGCGAAGGAGAGATCGTGAGCGTGAAGACAGCCTTGATCGGAGAGAACAGGAGGCGGAAGAACTGGCATGAGAAGTCACTCGACGTGAGCGAGAGATTCAGGACTTGAAAAAATAACTCCAAGAGAAGGGGAAGGATTTGCGCTCATAGACACATACTATATAGCATGACAAAAGAAAGAATAAGTCATCATCATGATGATGTCTCCACTAGAAGGGTGGTCTCTCCACGAAAAAAGGAGAGAAAGAAGTAATTCTGTAGAGAGGGGAGAAAAAAGAAAGCATGCTACGGACAGGTATGAAAGATCTGGTTCCAATGAGCAGCCCCCTCAGCGGTACGCGAGAGGAAACAAGACAGGTCGAGCAGAGGGAGGTCCCAAAATTCCAAGAGAGGTAGCAAAGGAAGCCTTGGGCCAGATCTCAAAATCACCTTTGGCGCACTGGATCCGAGCTGAGAAGACCTTGAGCAGGGTGAAGCACTATACGTTCATACTCTATAAGACCAACACGGATCCGGTGGCCCCACATTCAGCACTACCAGCAAGCCATGTTCATACACGAGTAGGATGACGCCCTATTGTGCAAGATGTTCCCATCCAGCTTGGGGAAGGTGGCCTTAAGTTAGAACCACAAACTCCCAGAAGGGTCAATTCTATGTTGGGCTCAGCTGGCTGAGGAATTTATTGCTCGGTTCTTGACCAACCGAGCAGCCCCAAAGACGTTTGACGCACTCATCTCTATGAGACAGAGGGACCACGAATTGCTAAGGTAGTACTAAAAAAGCTACTGGGAAACTTTCAACGAGATTGAAAATTGCAGTGAGGAGTACGCCCTAGCCACCTTTAAGACGAGCTTGTCCGTGCATAGTAAGTTACGAGAATCACTCACTATGCATCCGGTCAAGACCGTGGCCAAACTCATGGAGAGAATCCAGGAGCATGCTTTGGTGGAGGATGATATCCTACAAGCAGGAGGAAAGATTATGGTTGGACAGCCCCAGCTTCCTGAGAAGAAAGTAACAGAATCCAAGGTGTACAAGAAAGAGTACACGACGCGAAAAAAGGACTATACGCAGCAAAAGAAGGAAAAGGCAGAACCAAATCCTAAATCCTACTTCAGCATTATGGCAACTTTCAACATTCCAATGTACAAAAGTTGTATAGGATTAAGGATCAACCGTGGTTCAGGAGGCCTCGAAAGATGACAGGCAACCCAATGAAGAGAAGGGCAACCAACCAGCATTGTAGCTACCATAGAGATTGGGGCCACATGATGGAGGATTGCGTAGAATACACGAAGTTTCTGGACGAGAAGGTGGTAGAGGGCCACTTCAAAGAATTTTTAGTGGATGACCAGAAAGATGTCGAGCAAGTTGAGGAGATGGACTATGAGAAAGGTCCAAAGGGCACAATCCATATGATACATGGATTGGTTGTCCCATACACCCACAATGAAATCAGGCACAGTCAAAGGGCTAATGGGCAGGCAAAACAGGTCCTGAAACTCGACCAGAAGAGGCCAAGGACGGAGGGAGTTATGGAGATACCCATAACCTTCTCTGATGACGATTTAGATGGAGTAATAGTGTCGCACAACGATGCACTAGTCATTACCCTATGAATAGGGGAGTATGATGTGGAAAAAATCCTGGTGGACCAAGGGGCAAGCACGGAGATCTTGTACTATCACACCTTTAAGAAGATGGAACTCCCTCCGAGCTCCTTGCAGAAGTGTCTTGTCCCATTGGTCAGCTTCAGTGCACAGACGGTATGGCCTATGGGAAAGGTCACACTGCCTATCCGAGCAGGATCAGTTGTCCTTAAAATTGATTTTCTGGTGGTGGACCTCCCTTCTTCCTATAACATGATTATAGCGAGAACATGGATGCACAAAATGAAAGCCATCCCCTCAACATATGATCAGATAATCAAATATCCAGGGGCTGACGGCATTGAGTGCATTAGGGAAAACCAGAAGGTCGCCGACCAGTGCTTTAATTTAATTTTGAAGAAATCTCCAAGGGCCGAGCATGTGCAAATGGTTGAAGTACCAGACCAGCCAACCTTGGAGAATGTTGGAGGAGATCCCACCAAGAAGATGGTGAAAGGATTGAAGAAAATTCAGATCAAAGAGGATGACCTGGAGCGGTATTTCCTGGCCGACGAAACCCTGGCTAAACAAGGAAAATTGGTCTCTTTTTTAAAGAACCATATGGACGTTTTTGCATGGACACCTCAGTAGATGCTTGGGATAGACCATGAGGTGATTTGCCATCACTTGAACGTTGATCTGCAACATAAACCAGTCATACAAAAGAAAAGAAGATCAGCACCACAGCACGCAGACGCTGTAATAGAAGAAGTAGAACGGCTACTTGAAGCGGATGCCATACGAGAGGTGAGCTATCCGGAATGGCTAGCTAACCTAGTCGTGGTCAAGAAGAAGAACGGAAAGTGGAGGGTTTGTGTTGACTTCACCAGCCTGAACAAGGCATGTCCTAAGGACAACTTTCCACTCCCTAGGATTGATCAACTGGTGGACGCCACAACAGGCTATGAGAGGATGAGCTTCCTTGACGCATATCTAGTATATCATCAAATAGCTAAGTATGAACTGGATCAAGAGAAGACCTCATTCATCTCGCCCAGAGGATTGTACTACTATAAACTAATGCCGTTCGGATTAAGGAATGCTGGAGCAACCTACCAAAGGTTGGCTACCAAAATGTTCAAGGATCAGCTCTGCAAGACAATGGAGGTATATATCGATGACATGGTGGTAAAGAGCAAGATGAAGCCTGACCATTTAGCAGACCTGAAGGTGACCTTTGATATTTTATGGAAGTACAAGTTGAAGTTGAACGCTTCAAAATGTACGTTTGGAGTGAGCTCGGGCAAATTCTTTGGTCATTTGCTGACCAAGAGAGGAATTGAGGCCAACCCAAATCAGATCACAGCTCTTCAGAACCTTCAAAGCCCTAAGACCACGAAAGAGGTCCAAAGGTTAACAGGGATGGCTGCAGCACTGAACCATTTTATCAACAAATCTTCAGATTGTTGCAGGTCATTCTTTCAGCTTCTGAAGAAGAGAGAAGGATATGAATGGGTAGCCGAGCAAGAGCAGGCGTTCTAGGAATTAAAGGCCTTCTTATCTTCACCTCCCTTGCTCTCTACTCCAGAAGTTGGGGAGCAGTTGATCCTATATTTTGTAGTATCTGAGCATGCGGTCAGCTCGGTTCTCTTACGAATAAAAGGAACAGAGCAGGCCCCTTTCTACTTTGTGAGCAAAACCCTACTAGATGCTGAGACGGTCTATTTGCCATTGGAAAAATTGGTGTATACCCTTGTCACAGCCTCAAGGAAATTACCACACTATTTTTTGGCCCACCCCATTACAATGTTTACTAAGTACCCATGGAGGGCCTTGCTGCGAAAAACAGACTTTTCTAGGAGGATATCCAAATGGTCAATAAAGTTGAGTCAATAAGACTTGGACTATCAGCCCAGGACGACAATCAAGGGGCAGATTTTGGCTGATTTTGTAGCTGAGTTCACTCCAACTGTATCACCACCTCCACCAGTTCTCCACGAAAAAGAGCTAGGTGTCATTCCCGAGCAGCCAACGAGAGTGGCCGAGCTGGATCCTGAGGAATAGAAACTGTTTATTGATGGGTCAGCATGCAACAAGGGCTCAGGAGCAGGAGTAGTGCTCTTCTCGCTTGAAGGTTTGGTGCCCGAACAGGCACTAAGACTTGGATTCCGCGCCACTAACAATATGGCTGAGTATGAAGCCTTGCTTGCAGGATTGAGGAGTGCCCTGGACCTCAATGAAAGTAAACTAAGGATATTTTGCGATTCACAATTGGTTGTTAACCACCTTTCAGGGGAATACGTTGCGAAGAATGAGAAGATGGCTGCATACTCTGAGGCGGCCAAGGACTTACTAGATCAATTTGATAAAGTCCACATCCAGGAGATCAACTCGGGGCAAAATGCACATGTAGATTCACTTGCTTGCTTTGGTTCAGCTGTGAACATTGAATTTCGCCGAACAACAGCAGTGGACTACTTGAGTGAACTAGGTATTGGCCGAGCAGTTGAGTTGGTGATGGAAACGAAGCTTGGGCCGAGCTGGATGGACCCAATAGTGGCATACCTATGAGATGGGGCTTTGCCAGAGGACAAAAGGGAAGCACACAAAATCAGAACTAAGGCTGTTCATTTTTGGCTCTCCCCAGAAGGTAAGCTCTATAGAAAATCTTTTCGTGGTTCATATTTGTTATGTGTACATCTAGCTCTGGTCCAAAAGTTCCTCCATGAGATTCATGCTGGGACATGTGGAGGACACACAGGAGGACGTTCCATTGCCCACCGAGCAATATCCCAGGGATATTGGTGTCCTTACATGCAAGAAGATGCATGTCAGAGGTATTCAACTCTAATCCGAGCACCAGCGGAAGATCTCCTACCTTTGACAAGTCCATGGCCATTTGCACAGTGGGGATTGGACATCGTGGGTCCTCTCCCCATGGCAACAGAGAAACGAAAATTCCTCCTCATTGGCACGGACTACTTACCAAGTGGATAGAGGGTGAAGCCCTAGCCAAAATAACTAAGGTCCTGGTAGAAAAGTTTGTTTGGAATAAGATTATAACGAGGTTTAGGATCCCATATTCCATCATCTCGGATAATGGGTCCCAGTTTGGGAAAAAGTTCAAAACTTTCTGTGCCCAGTACGGCATAAAAAATTATTATTCCACTCCAGCTTACCCGCAGAGCAATGGGCAAGCAGAAGCCTCAAATAAGACCATCCTGAAAAGTCTAAATAAAAGGTTGGAGATCAAGAAAGGGAAATGGCCAAATGAGCTGCCAGCTGCTCTTTGGGCGTACAGAACCACCCCAAGGCGATTTACGGGAGAGACGCCATACTCACTTACTTATGGTACAAAGGCTGTTATACCACTTGAAGTGGGCCTGCCGACCAACTGAACTTCTCTGGTAGAGCCAAGTGGCAACGATAAAGCCCTTGCCGAGCAGCTTGATCTCGCCGAAGAAAAGAGAGAACCTGCTTTAATAACCTTGGCAGCATACCAAGAGCAGCTACGAAGGAGATACAACAAGAAGGTGCAGCCAATGGAATTCAAGGTAGGAGACTTGGTCCTAAGGAAAGTTTTAGCCAACACTAAGGTATCCTCAGATGGCAAGCCCTGAATTTTTTTATTCCTATTGGGGAGCAGAGAGAGTATATGAGAGTATAACTTTAGCACCTTAGCTAAGTAAAGTCTCTTTCTAAATTCCTAAGTTAGGATTACAAATCAAGCACGAAATACTTAATATAATTCCTAAGTATAAAGGCACTTGGGATTGCAATGAATATTGCAATGGATAAAGCACGAAATGCTTTGGGCTATTCCTAAGTATGAAGACACTTGGGAAAATTGCAACGATTATTGCAACACCCTAAGTATGAAAAAACTTAGATTTGCAACGATTATTGCAAACGTCCAAGCATGTAGACACTTGGTAAAATTTTCCAAGTACGAAAACACTTAGGAAGAAATTCCTCTTTGATTTGCAACGATTACTGCAAAAAGAGGTTAAGTACGAATAGACTTAATTCATGAGTATGAAAACATTCGGGATAAAATTTGCATTGTTAATTGCAAAGTAAACTGGTGAATGAATATTCCCAAAGATGAAGTACGGATAAACTTAAAACAAATATTAAAGTACGAAAAACTTGGAATGTATCACAGGCCACATACGGCTGAAAAAGCCACGCAGGGCCAAACAAAACACTTAAAAGTTTTCCTAGTAGAAAGAAAAATTTAGCACAGGCTTCAAGCCTCTTCACTGAGCCCTAGAACATCAATGGCGGATGGGGAGCAAGCAGTATCATCAGCAATTACCGCGCTAGCATTGCCATCACCTTCCTTATGGGCAAGGTCAACACCGTCTGGGGTCATGTTGGGGTCATTGACAGCTAGGTCGGAGGAAGGCTGAGCATCAGAGGTCTGGGCTACAAGCTGCTGAGACGCTAGGTCTTCCATCTGGCTTGGAAGCTCCATATCCACCCAATGGGGGGAGTCCTCCGGAACCCCCACCTTGGTCAAGCAGCGAGTCCAGCTTGACTCCTAGATACCATCCTTTACGGTAAGCATCTGAGCTCTATAATTGTTGGTCACTTCAATCACAGCCTGATCATACTCAGCTTCTGCCTTGGTCTGAGCAGCAGCAAGTTTGTGACGTAGCTGTTGCTCGGCCTCGTCAGCTTGCCTCTTTTGCTCAGTCAGCTCGCCCTTAAGCCTCTTAGCTTCCTCTTTAGCCTCCTTCAGCAGCTATGCGTGACTATCCCTCTCTTTCTCAGCCTTCTCCGCTCTCTTTTGGATGGAAGTGACCTCCTTCTTGAGCTCCTTTTCGTTCTCTTTAGCTTTTTCAAAACTAGCAGAGGCTTTTTGCATAATTTAGAAAATGCAGATAACAGATAAAATGCGAAGCATTATTTGGAAGACAAATATAATTGTTACAGAAAGATAATGACTTACCTTGACACTAGACTGAAATATGAACTTCATCAAGGCATCATTGGAGCTGTCTTTCTCCCTCTCCATATCCAGGGGGAGGAGTGCAGCCGTGAAGACACCGTAAGCAACATCGACAGAGGAGGACCGTCAGGGAGCGCCAGAACATGAGACCAATGCTGCACGAGTGGTGGAGAGTCAGTCACGGGATGGCTGGAGCTTGAATCTCCAGTCCTTCGCCTTTGAAGAGGAGGCTGGACGTCTTGGGGGCTCTCCACAGACCTCTTGTCCCTTTCTTGTGGAGCGGAAGCAGCAGTCGTGGCTAGATGAGGGCTGATAGGAGTAATGACTGGAGAGCATGGGAGGTGGAGGTGCCAAGTCCCAGCTCGGCGAGAAAGCTGATCGGCTAGAGTGGAATGTTTTCTGGTGAAGGAGAGTAACCAGATGAAGACAAACCCCCAACGTCAATGGGATCAGCATGGGTTTGACCTTCCTCAACTTCTTCTTCCTCTTCTGCGTTTCTGCCCGAGGTGCTCGGGTCAAAGTCCTGGCAGGTGATGATTGGGATGGCAGTTTGAATCTTCGGGCGGAAGGAAAATTTCACCTGCTGCTAAGGATCAGCTCCAGCTCGGGGACGAGTAACCCTACCCCTGGAGTTGTGTCTGGGACCACGGGCTCGGCCTTGCTCAGCAAGAGGAAGTGGAATGGTTGGTATGGTCACCGAAGGCCAAGGGCGCCTCGTGCGGTGCTCTCCATCTTTCCTAACACCTTCCAGTAGGAGGGAGTGTAGTGGAGAAGAATATGTGCAGCTCGGCCCAAACCCACAGGTGTAGGCTCAAATCCGTCGACGAGCAGGACTAATGCGATCTTTTCACGATGAAGTAGGGAATGATTCAAGCGGCCGTGCTGATTTATGTTGCTCGTTGCGAATAGAGAAACAACACAAAAAGATAATGATTAGTAAGGATGAACCAGAATCATTAAAAGGAAATCAAGAAACTAAACAAAGTTGAGTACTGACGTGGTTGGCCAGTAGCCGTGGGGCAGCAAAAACCAATTGCCAGTGACTACGAGATAGTCATCACCTTCACCCTTGGAAGAATTTGGAAGGTCGGTGATAAGCTTTCGATCAAGATTTCTGGCCTTAAAGTAATAAGAGCCGTCAGCGGTGGCAATAGTGCCCATGACAACCCTAACGAAGTTAGGATACAACTGCATTGGGGTTAGTCTACACCGATTGCAAACTTCCCTGAAGAAGGGGTGAAGGGGAAATCTTAAACCTCTTTCTACGATAACAATGAGCAGAACGTAGATTTTATCCCGAGACTGACGAAACTGACCTAGGTCATCTCGATTGTCCAAATGGAATTGAACATCCTCGGGAACGTTATACTTCTGATGGAATTCCTGGATTTTTGGGGGATTACTCAAAAGGGCCCTGTGTTTACCCATAATGGAATTGATTAGGGTTTCACTGTTGAAACCCAGAAAGAAGAGGACGATGATGGGAAACAGGAAAGAGAACAGACACAAACTAGAAACAGAGGTTTGAGAAAAAAGCACTTACGTGACAAGAGGAAGACTTATGATAGAACTCTCCGACGAGAACGGAGGGAGGTTTCCGACGGAGGGCAGAGACGGTTTGGAGGATTTTCTGTAGAAATTGAGCTCTAAAAGGACAAGAAATGGCAGAGTGGCTTCAATTCTCTCTCTGCTTTTGTTTCTAATGAGGGAGAATGGGAGGAGGTAGAAGTTCTAGGGGTTTGGGGGGGGGGGGGGGGGGGGGGGGGAAGGTGTAATCATTATCCCGCCCAAAACCCCATAAAGTAGGGTGTGACGTATGAAAAATGCCACCCCTAATCGTCCTTTGGGCTTATCAAGCCACCAATGGGTCACTTCGCATTTAATGCGAAAGCAACCCTGCCCCCCATGTGAGGAGGAGGCGTGTAGCAAAATGTACTAAAGACCGTTGAAGCTCTACACACCGCTGATAAATGACAGCAGTGGGCAGAGCTGGGGAGCAATTAGAGTGGGTTAAATCCAATTTGCCCTTGAAAGAAGTTAAGCATGTGCTATAATGACCACCACGTGAGGGTAGTTAGCTCAGCACTGTTGTATAAGGGTTCCCTAACCTTACGCCGAGCTAAGTTAACCATGAATAAGGTCAAAACAATAAACTAAGTACCAAGTGAAGGTATACTAGCTCGGCACAAGCCACAAGAGGATGTCCTACGACGTAGCCAAACTAGAAAAGCAATAAATATAGCTAAAGCAATATACTGGAATACATAGTTTAGCCTAGTGCCAGCTCAGCACGAATGGGCTGAACTCTCTACGAGTCATGCCGAGCTATGTGGAAGCATGACACCACTTTAATACATATGGCGGTGAGACATTCCAGAAGATTCTAAGTCGGTCCCTTATGAAATAAGGGGCAATCTCGTGAATTAAGGGATTAATATGGGAATTCCTGATACATCTAAGAATGCACTACATATAGGAAGGAATCCTATATGGAAAGGACATCTACTGCAAGAAGAGATCTTGCAGTATATGAAAACATTATTCCTAATAGGAAGAGTCCTATTAGGAAAGGTTTCCTAAAGTAAATAGGAAACAAGGGCAACGTGATGCCCTTATCAACAAGTATCCACACCTATAAATACAACACTATGCCCATGAAGAAAGGCACACTGTAACACCCAGTTATACGCACTGTCTTTGGCTTATTTAGTAAATCCTGTTACTAACTTATGTAAAGGTGATCTAACCCTTTTCTGTCTTGCAGATCTAGGGTTCTGGCGAAGAAGCACGTGATCAAACACCTACGTGGATTTTTTTCCCGTACAAAGTTTGGTTTGATTTTGGGTTAAACTCAGTTTTATGTATCAAAACTTGGGGTTGTTAACCTCTTTGATTATGTGTAGATAAGTGTTTCTCCTTGGCACATATAATTCTTGGAGCTATGTCACTCCAAGTGTTTTTAAAAATGCCCAAAAGAGTTTATCCCATTGTTAAACTCATTTTCTAAAATTTGTGGGTTTGTCAATAGATAGAGCACTCAAACTTTGATCTAAACATAATTTTGTTAACTTCTTTGATTGGGTGTAGACAAATCACTTGACACACACAATGCTTAGAACCATGGCACTCTAGGTGTTCAATAAAATGCACAAATGAGATTCTTTCCACTTACAAACCCCATAAATGATCTTCATTGTCAAATATTCCGGTTGAGACATCTGGCCTTGTAACTCAACCGATTTATCATTGAGAAAAGTGAAATTACCTGGGTTATAGGTGTTGTAAACCCTTAGACCTCGCCTCCCTTTAATTATCATTAAAACTTTATTTTCTAGTCATTTAGAGGTAGAGAGAATTCCACAATCAAAACCAAAAGGTTGGCCGTCCTAATGCCGAAACCCCTACCGTAAAGTAAGCCTCTCAACAGCTCCAACCCTTCCCTGTGGATTCGACCTCAGACTTTTGAGTTATTATGTTGCAACCAACCTAGCCTTATGCATGGGGCGATGCTAACTACAACAACGCTAGGTCACACACAAATATATAAGAATAAAATAGCAGGAGTTTAACAAAACAATATCTTGCATGTGTTAGTGTCAATGTTGATAAGATGGTATCGCACGTAAATAAGAAGTGTCTCGTACCATCTTTCAGTGTCAGCATTCTTCTTCAAATTTATCTAAGTGTGGACTGCTTCTGACCACCGAGCCTACAACCAGTTCACTCCACTCTATGACACCGCTTCTGACCACCGAGCCTACAGTCCATCCCTAGCTCGAAAGTTATTGCCCGTTTACGTCTCCTTTCAACTAAAGGTTATCAACCTTTCCGCTTGAGGTCCCAACTGTCTTGTATCGAGGCGCACACTTACAAGATACAAGGTTCGTCTACCCCACACCACACACGAACATAGTCCCGGCCGTCTTATATCATTACGCGTACTTACATGATACAAGGTCCATCCATTATGTGTCGTACACGCTTAGCATCAAAGACAACCAAGTTCTCTCCGCGAAGTTGGGACAATGCTCAAACTGCACTACTACAACAATTCAATTCTATTCAATCAAATCCATTTTCATTCTCATCTCATTTCTCATCAACAACTAATCATTTATTTCCTCAAAAACCATGTCGTGTCGTTAACGTATCGTGTCTCGCGAATATGCAACATGTTTCTAAAAACTCATTTCTTGAATATGTAACTTTTCGTAAAACGCGTTTCAAATCAGTGCAACTTTCTTGTGTCACATAAAATCATAACTTTTCCTTTGCGATTCTTTTTGAAAACCAGTCTAGGGTTAGTAGGAAACTATACTGAATAGCTATGTAGTCATTCTCAAGAAAATCTCATGTCTCGTGATTACTCGGCAAACAAAGTGATTTATAAAAAGACTAGCTAGTCGACTACGAGTTTTTCCACAAATTAATCGGCATTATAATGATGTAAAATTGATAAGTCGAATTACTAAACGTCATAAAATGACTACGTGCTATTGAAAAAAGTGATTTTAAGATCTATGGACTAATTTTCAGAAAACCAAATCAAGTTAGTAACGAATAGAAAAATATAAGTAGAAAACTGAGTATTATAGCGACTACAAAAAAAAAAGTAGGATCTAGAATATCTAAGTAGGAAATTTGGATTAAGAAACTACCTTAATTCCGAGGGTAAGTCGGATAAAGCGAAAGCTAGGTTGATTTTCCTTCGGCGGGCTAACGGTTAGACTTCCGTAAGCTCAAACACGTAGCTACTAATTTTTCTACTAGGAAATGGATTGAGAGGGTGGCTTTTGGCGGTGGAGAGTGGCGGCTCTAGGTTGAATGATGAAGAACTAGTTGAGTTTTCATAAGAAGACTCAAGAATTGGTGAGAGCTTCTCTCTCTAAAAATGACTGCAAGAACTACAAAGATTGGAAGTGAGATGGTGTGAAGAAACAAGTGAAGTATGGCCTCTATTTATAGGCAAAGTTTGGGCTCCCTCCTCCCCTCATATGGACGGCCACCATCACCCTCCATGTGCTCATTTAGGAGCCATATTTCGTGGAATTTTGGAGAATAAAATCCTAGGTGCATGGTGAGATTTTGCTAGCCAAAGTACCTAGTAAATCTTAGGTTTTGTACTTGGAAAATCTAAGGTTTTAATGGGAAAAATCTAGGAGAAAATCTAGTATACTAGTTAGGACGTTTATGGGTTTGCACGGCCAACTTTGTTTTAGGGAGTTTTGGGTACTAGTTATACATGAATATGCATGAACAAATAGACATGTGTTTAATTAGCTACGAAATCTAGGGAAATCTATAGGTTTATTCTCCAAATCTTAGGTTTTAATGACAGAATCCTAGGAAATCAATAGGCTTAGGGTTAGACTAGATTTTGTGAACCAAACTCATGCACAGACATGTAAAAGTATAAGAACTTATCTTAGTGAGCAAGTAAGCCAGGGGAAATCTCCACACACTTTCCTCATTACTGCCTAGATTTAGGGGATTTACCATTAATTGACTTAGAAGTTTTTTTAATGCATGGGATTGGAAATGCTCATCACTGATGAAACCACCGTACTACAATGGGAAATGCCGCACGGTAATATCGGGTGAATCACATCCCTCTCTTTTGCTATGAATTCAAGCCTCTTGCATCCAAAACAAGCATAAATGACTAGTTTGGCTTCAAGAGAGATCCCCTCAGTTTAATGAATCAGAAGCTTTAGGAAAATTTTCATACTTGTGAAAGCTTTGAACGAAATACCCCTTTGCTTGGTTGCTTGGAAAATCTGATTGAAACGAGTGCTTGGATTTGGAATGCTTGACTTTTGTGTGTAGGAGGTAGGATGCTTGAAAGGAGATTGGAGTATATCGGAATTTTTAGAATTTTTGAAGAGTTTCTTAAAAAAAATGATGATTTTTCTTCAAGAACCAGGCTAATTTTTCACACCATCTCCTTACCAATTCAATCTATCCTTTTTTCTCTCAAATGTGAGGTATTTATAGAGAAATATTCCTAAGAAAGTAAGCATACTTTGTCAAGAAGAAAAAATTTTGGCCTTTAACTAATTACCGTCAATTTTCCGAACTTTGGGAGCAAGAAAGCACTGCCGTACGGCATTAGGAACTGTTGTTTGGCATTGAGGCACCGCCTTGGGTTGGTTTAAGTGGTCAACTGAGGTAGTGTAAATCTTGGACTGCCATGCGGCATTAGGGACTATCGTACGGCACTGTACGGATTGCTCAAATTGCCGAACTCTGCGGGGCAGCCCCGGGTGCTACCGAACTCCGTTTCGCACGTGGTTGGTACCGTTGAAAATCTTGTTAAGTCTACTTTCTAACACAAGTGGTTTGGACCCAAAATAATTTGTACATAAAAATGTGTGACCATTTTACCCTCTGGTGGTCGAAAAAGAAATCGTTTTGGTAAAATTCTCACATCTCCCTCATTTCGAAACGGATCGGGATGCATTATATATCGATAAAGAGGGTTTTTGATGTACTAGAAGATGGTGTATGCTAGGGTTTGGTTTGAAGAGATTTTCCTTTGGTTCCAAGTACAAAGAACATCGTTTAAATCTTTCGAGGCACATTTTGATCTATATCATCATTGGCGAATTAAAGATGCCCATGGATTTTTAATTGGGGTGTCTACACTTTCCCATGGATTTTTAATTGGGGTGTCTACACTTTCCCCTTGAAATGATTCTAAGTCCTCCTGGAGACACAAATTTTACCAATCTTAAATCAATCAAATATTGTACATTATGAACAAAGAAATAGAACCAAGCACATCTACAGTTATGGATAGATCATTAGATTGACCCACCTCATAAAGGCCTCTCTATTTGGAAGATATAGACGTGGTCCTATCTATGCGAGAGGATAAGGCGTGGTGTCGTGAATTTTCTACTAATTGCTCAAACAAAGACCACCCTTCATTCTCCTTCTTTAGCATAAATGTGCCTCCACATGAGGCATCCACCGTATGTCGGTTTTGATTCAAATAGTTCATCATAGAAACCTTGGTCTAACTGCCATTTACGGACCGCATGGTGTGGACAGCTCCTATCGAGATCTTTTAGTCTCTCCCAACTCTCATGAAATTCTTCGCCCACGTGACAAAAGCTAGTGAGTTTTAGGCGAATTTGTTTCGTTTTGCCTATGGAAAATAACTTTTTCAAAAACTCATTATACATTTGATCCCAAGAGGTGATGCTATTCGGTGCTAGATCATCTAAACCAATATTTGGCTTTATCTTTAAGTGAGAAGGGAAATAGTTTCAACCTAAGGGTATCGTCAGCGAAGTTTAAGATTTTGACAGTGGAGCAAATCTCTAGGAACTCATCCAAATGCCTATATGGGTCCTCGTGGTTAAGTCCATAAAATGATGGGAGAGTTTGTAATAAACTGGACTTCATTTCGTATTGGGTTTGCCGTAGTGGTGGGCAATGTTATACATGAGGGTGAGGTGTAGGTGGATGGGAGAAAGTGCTCCCGGATTGCTGGTGGGTCCCTAACAGCCACTCTTCGCTCATCACCCATTGTAATAAGTGTTGTGGGTGGGTATTGACGTGCGACTGTTCGATTAGTCCTTAGGGTCCATTCTATCTCTGGGTCTAAAGGAATTGAGTCTGGATGACAAGAACGGCGCCCAAGCATATAGTGCAACTGCCCTAACTAAAAACAAAAATAAAATAAAAACTCAAACAAAGGGAAATAAGAAAACTCACAGTGCCTGGAGAAAGTAAAAATTAGAATGATTGTGCTTGTGGCGGCAAATGGAAGGCTTGTTTCTCCCTCCGTGTTCTGTAACTTCTCACTTCCTGTGTCTTAAATAAATAAAACATGCTAAAAGAGAGCAATTAAACAAGTGTGAAAAAAATTAAAATAAAATACCTAAACTAGGAATTAAAATAAAAATCAATTGAAGCAATGCAACCGTGATTTAAAATCCCCGACAACGGCGCCAAAATTTGGTAGGTCGTTTTTCACACAAAAAATAATTAATAAAATGAAACAATTACTACTACTTAAAGAATAGTGGTAAATATTCCAAGTATTGTCCTCAAGGATTAAAAGGCTAAGTTACAATTGTTCAATTGATTTCTAAATTAATCCGAGAAAAAGAGGTATCAGTTTGAGTTCTAAAATTAGCTAAATAATTAAAAGCAAGAAAGATGGTGAATTAAATAATATAGAAAAAGGTTTTAGTGTTTCGAATCCACCCTAACTTCGCAATCAAGTAATTATATTAATTTAGGAAAATCGATTACCGAAACGACAATAACTCACTAGAAGTTATAAGCCCTAGCGAAATCGACAAGAAAATAATATGTAATTGAAAACCGGGTATAACCTATCTTCGGTTGGCACGAATCGTCTTCGATTCTAAAACTAATTAATCTAGGCATGACTCGTCTTCCCTAGGCATAGACTATCCTAATTCACAATTCCATGCACCAAGAAAATTGTTGCATAACTATGTATTTGCAATCACAAAAAACAAAACACATAACACTAGATAGGAAAAATAAGATCTAATCATAAAACAAAAGGACATGCTGCACATCGAAACGACGTCGTTTTGATGTTTTTTTTTGGTTCCCCTCAACTGCTCTGCAAGGGCTCTGTTTGGCACCCTTATTTTTCCATTTTTTTCATCCCGCAAAAAAAGACTACTGCACAACAAAACGATGTATTTTCCAGCAGAAACCCTAACCTCTCCCTAATCGATTTCTCCCCCATTTTTTTCTCCCATTTTTTTCCTCTCTCTCTAGGCTTTCTGAATCTCTCGATCAGCCCTCTCTTTGGATCTAGGCGGAGCATTCTTCACTGTCGTCGTTGCCGACAAAGCCTCTAAATCCCGTCGTAAGTTGTCTCAAGTATTTCGATCTTTTTCTGTTGCATATGCATCTAATTATCCTTTTCCATTGTCATACGAAGGTGTTGCTATCTTAGAAATTTGTTTAATGGGTATAGTGTTAACTTTTTTAAAGGAAACAACATCCGTAGTAATGTATAACTGCTACGAGTAATTTTGGATCTGTCCAAAGAAATGATTTTTTTGGGTACAGAATGAAATGAAACCCATATAAGTGCTACGAGTAATTTATTTTCTCTTGTTATCTGGTGGCGTGCTACATCTATCGGTGGGGGTAGGGCTATATAGTTTGATTATATAAAAAAATTCAATGTAATAGTAGGATTTTTCAAAATTATAGAGGGGTGACGGCCCCTACTAGCCCCCTTTGGCTCCATCCTTGATACAAATGTGTCATATTGAAATGAAAAAGCTCTATGATGCCCACTAATCCGGGGCCCCTTCAACCAAATTATTGGCTTAGCCACTGCTAGAAATATTTTAATTTTCAAAATCAACATTTTAGTATGTATAATTTGGTACAGAAGGTTGTTTCCTAGTGCTATTGCCTCAGTTTCTATGAATAAACAAATGCAACAGGTGTGTTTTTGGGTTTTGGGATAGAATAAACAAATGTAACACTAATCCTAATTGAATATAATAGCACAAAGCACCCATATGACTGATTTTTTTAATCTTGATTTTATTGTTTGGCTTTGGACTTGTTAACGCTTTTCTCTCGTTTTTTTTTATTCATTTTAGATTTATGCATCTTTTAGTTATTGTTAAAATGGATGACAAGGAAGTTGAGGGGACTGTAGAAGATAGTGGAGAATTATTAAAGGAATGTACACTATGTATTGGTATGGAGTTTAATTCTGAGCCTGATGCATTTTAGTTCTATAACGAATTTGGAAGAATTGAGGGTTTAGCATTCGAAAAGACTACGCAACAAAAAGCAGGAAGGATGGTGTGATTATTAATAGACAGTATGTTTGTAGTAAGGAGGGAGTAAAAGATAAATGAAGTCTCACCAAAGTACAAACCAAAAGGGAGACAAGAACTAATTGCAAGGCATTGATGTACATATTGCTTGATCGGGAATCATTAAAATGGAGTGTGAGAAAGTTTGATGACACCCACAATCATGATTTGCATACTCTTGAAACTGTTCATCTGATGAGAACTCAAAGGGGTTTGTGTGAGTCCCAAGCTATAAATGTTGAAATTGCCGAGGCTACTGATTACATCTTAAGTTGTCACATAATCTCATTAGTTCCCAATCAGGAGGGATGGAATTTGTTGGGTTCATGCGAGAGTATCTTAAAAGTAACTTGCATTCTAGAAGAGAGAGAGATTTGCAATATGGTGAAGCAGGGATATTGATCAACTATTTTCAAAAACAAGCAATTGGATGTAGATAAGATGATAACCAATATTTCTGGGCTGACCATCAGATGATTACGGACTATGAGCTTTTAATGGATACATTGTCTTTTGACACGACTTTTCGAACTAATAAAGACAGTTGGCCATTGGCTCTTTTTACCGGCTTTAACCATTATCTTATGACGGTGATTTTTGGTGTAGCATTGATGTATGATGAAACAACCCCATTATTTGTGTGGTTATTCCAAACTTTTTTAGAAGCAATGTCAGGCAAGAAGCCTGTCACCTTTTTCATGGATAAAGATCAAGCAATGGCTAACGCGTTATCTGAAGTTATGCCGGATGTGAAACATGGATTGTGCACTTTCCACCTTAATCAAAATGCAATGAAGCACTTAGGCTACTTGGGTGAGCATTTTTCCGGATTTATTAATGATTTCAATGCTTGCACGTATGGTTATGAAGAGAAATCGTAATTAATTGAAGCTTGGACAACTTTGGTTAAGAATTATAAGTTGGAGGATAATGCTTGGGTGACAAAAACTTGGGAGCTTCAAGGGAAGTGGGCCCATGTGTATCATTGCCAAGAAGAGGGGCATATAAAACAGAATTCTCCAAGATTTTAAGGCGGGAAAAGAGAGAATCCCACCAAAGGAGGCAACAATGGCTATTCAGGATTCCGATGATGAGTATTCATTGGTTGTGTTAGACGCTACAGATGCAGGGAAATCGGATTGGGTACTGGATTTTGAGTGCTCATATCATGTCTACAGGGATAAGTCACAGTTTTGGGAGTATGAGGCATGTGATGGAGGTCTTGTCCGGATGGTTAACAGTTCACCCAATCGGGTTGTTGGCAAGGGGACGGTGAAGTTTCTAGTGCCGAGTGAAAAACTTGTGAAGGTAGCAGGAGTAAGACACGTATCAGGAGTGAAGAAGAACTTGATATCTCTCGGGATGCTTGGTGGGAGAGGATGTAGTTTTTCTGCAGATTGCGGAGTACTTCGGGTTTCTGTTGGAGAGCGGGATTTACTATTGGGGAAGAAGTTTGGTGGGCTATACAGGCTTGTGGAATCTGTCATGACAGGAGGGGCTGTTGTTAGACATGGAGCAAGCGGTATAGGGTGTTCAGTTGGGCAGGAGATGCGCCAGTTGCAGACACGTACACGGAGAGAGCAGGGTTGCTCAAGAGTTGTGCGGGATTCAGGCCAGAAGGATAAGAAGCAATGGGTGCAGGTTGTCCATGGAATAGCCCAGAGGAAAGAGACGGAGATTTTGGTAGCTCCGACAATGCCAAAAGAAGTTTCTTTCGCTCTTGATGTGCTTGATGGTAGTGATCTCTCTGGAGTTTTCGACACAAGAGGGGGGACACTATCACCAAGGTTGCCAAGCCAGTGAGTCTCGGCCGCACCTTGGTGGTGGAGGTGCGGGCGCTTCCCTTGGGGAGCGCAGACACCTCGGGTTGAGGTGTGCGAATGGAGGCATTCCAGCTGAGGGGGTGCGGTACTCAGATTTTCTAATTGGCTCGGATTCTAGTTTTGCAAGGATACACTCTTTCGAGTCTTTTGTACTTTGGTTGGTGGTCCGTGGATGTTCGACTGGTTAGTGACACAGTCACTTGGTAGAGGTAGCTGATTGGAAGTGGCGACATGGGGGTGTTGCGGTCAACTTTTCCCACTCGGTGTGAAGGCAGTGATTGTTAGGATTCCACCCTGTGTGGGCCGGATGGGAGTGGTTAGGGTTTTATTTTGTATCTCTTTAAATACTCGTTGTGCCTAGTTTATTGGTGTGACAAAAGTGAGAGAGGCAGAGTGTGAGAGAGAGATAACACGAGAGAACTGTGAGGCTTTCATTATTGTGAGATTGATAGTGAGTGTGTAACCACAAAACTCGGATTTTCTCCGGATTATAGTGAAAACCCCCTTCCCATGGAAGTAGGTCTGATTTGGCCGAACCACGTAAATTTGTGTGTCTTGCTTTCTCTTGATTTTACTGTTTTCGTGCGCGAGGTGTTTGTTTGGGCATAACAGTCTTCTTCTTGCACTAAGATGTTACTTT
Source organism: Vaccinium vitis-idaea (assembly GCA_963854785.1). Lineage (NCBI taxonomy): Eukaryota > Viridiplantae > Streptophyta > Magnoliopsida > Ericales > Ericaceae > Vaccinium > Vaccinium vitis-idaea. Next base: position 34,885,854 of record OY978216.1, on the reverse strand, counting down.
ACTAGTCGCTATGCATCACAAATGGTGATCGTGATAGGCTGGCAAACTCGAATGGAAAATTTTCCCATTTGCATGAACCCCATTTCTGTTGGAAAATACCTCATTTTGCTGTGCAATAGTCGTTTTTGGTGGGATTGAAAAATGGGGAAAAAAGGGTACCAAACAAAGCCCTTGCAGAGCAATTGAAGGGACCCAAAAAACATCAAAATGACGTCTTTTTGTTGTGCAACACGCTGCACAACAGCTTGTGCACAGCACCCCCGTCTTCCTTTGTATGGATGGGCTATATGACCCTTGCCATTGATCTCTTTTTGCAGACTTCAAATTTCACGGATTGTCCTCCATGAGATAATTCTCGAATCTCCGATAAAATATATATATATATAGGATCAACTTCTAATGAGGGATCCCTCATTTTAAATAAAATGAGGACCAAGAAATTTTTCCACTTTCCGAACTGAATTTTGATGATCCGAACCGTTAGATGTGTTTAAAATGTGTTTTTAAGGTCTACCGCGAGGATTCGTCCAAAAAAAATACCCGTAAGGGCTTCATCCGATCACTTTTTGTTAAAAACGCTATATATAACGTTTTTAACAAAAAATGATCGGATGAAGCCCTTACAGGTATTTTTTTTGGACGAATCCTCGCGGTAGACCTTAAAAACACATTTTAAACACATCTAACGGTTCGGATCATCAAAATTTGGTCAGGAAGCATGAGGTCCTCATTTTATTTAAAATGAGGGATCCCTCATTAGAAGTTGATCCTATATATACATATATATATATATATGAATGATAGAACAAGCACAATCAGAAATCACAAAGAAAGAATTACAAAAAGCGTCATATAGATCCCGATTAATCTTTACTTAGGTGAGAAAACTTAAAAAATATATATATAAGCGGAACTACTATTTTTTTATCCCAAAATTGCACATTCTTTCCTAAGGGACTATGATAATGGAACAGAGGGAGTATTTGCATTTTGAATTTTTTTACAACAAATGTGTTGATGAAAGCAAAGGACACTTGCTCTGCTTATATATCTTAATTAAATATTAAAAATAAAATTAGGAAACAGAGAGAGTAGACAAAGCACACTCTGGTTGTGTTTGGTTTGGGTTTTGAGTTTTGGTTTTTGTAATGATTAGAGTGAGAAATATGGATAATAATTAAAAAATAGGTATTAATGATTGGAGAGAGATAGAGAGAAAAATAAAAATAATATTTAAAAATAGGGGTAATAATTGAATAATAATTGAGAAAATCAGTTCTTGAAAACCAAAACGAACTGGGCTTCTTACTGGCCGGCCCTATTTTGTCAAGAGTTTTCCTTCCAAGCCCACCTCATGTCAAACACATTTCCCTTAAAACCCATTCCCACGCGCGGAAGTCAATAAGTACAGCTGTCACATCACGTAGGCGTCAGGCTCGTAGGCGCTTGTAGGCGTCAAGCGTGTAGTCAGGCGTCCCTTGTCACGCGCGCGCCCATTGGAAGTTCAAAAGTGCTGGTCTTTGGCATTAATAAATGGGATAGGTCACATCACCGATAATCCACATCATGGCATTGATTGGCGCAGTGGCATTGATTGGTGCAGTCAACAGGAAATTACAGTAGGCGTGTCTCTCTCTCTCTCTCTCTCTCTTATTTTTTGATTTAAAAATAAAATAACTTTTATTATACACGATTATTTTTTTATAAAAATTATATTTTTGGAATCTACTTGATGAGATCTTTCAAATAAGATCCCATTTGAATATGAAATTTTGTACATGTAAAAAAAGCTGTTTTATACCCATTAATTGATACTAATTTACACCCCTTCTAAACAATTCACACCCTCCAAAATGAAAGAATTCACAGACTTTAAATGCAGAATTCACACACATCACAACTCAGTCTCCAAAATACACAATTCACACCCAAAAAAAAAAAAGAATTCACACCCCTTAATACAGAATTCACACCACTTCTAAATAATTCACAACCCTCAAATGCACACTATTCACACCCATGTAACAATTCACACGACCAAAATTGCTCACAATGCACACCCCTTATAACAATTCACACCCCCAATAACGCACAGTTAACACGCCTACAACAATTCACACTCTTAGGCCACCTCATGTCAAACACATTTCCCTTAAAACCCATTCCCACGCGCGGAAGTCAATAAGTACAGCTGTCACATCACGTAGGCGTCAGGCTCGTAGGCGCTTGTAGGCGTCAAGCGTGTAGTCAGGCGTCCCTTGTCACGCGCGCGCCCATTGGAAGTTCAAAAGTGCTGGTCTTTGGCATTAATAAATGGGATAGGTCACATCACCGATAATCCACATCATGGCATTGATTGGCGCAGTGGCATTGATTGGTGCAGTCAACAGGAAATTACAGTAGGCGTGTCTCTCTCTCTCTCTCTCTCTCTCTCTCTTATTTTTTGATTTAAAAATAAAATAACTTTTATTATACACGATTATTTTTTTATAAAAATTATATTTTTGGAATCTACTTGATGAGATCTTTCAAATAAGATCTCATTTGAATATGAAATTTTGTACATGTAAAAAAAGCTGTTTTATACCCATTAATTGATACTAATTTACACCCCTTCTAAACAATTCACACCCTCCAAAATGAAAGAATTCACAGACTTTAAATGCAGAATTCACACACATCACAACTCAGTCTCCAAAATACAAAATTCACACCCAAAAAAAAAAAAGAATTCACACCCCTTAATACAGAATTCACACCACTTCTAAATAATTCACAACCCTCAAATGCACACTATTCACACCCATGTAACAATTCACATGACCAAAATTGCTCACAATGCACACCCCTTATAACAATTCACACCCCCAATAACGCACAGTTAACACGCCTACAACAATTCACACTCTTAATAGCACACTTTCTCTTTGGTGTGAATTTTGTATTTTGGAGAGTGACTTATAATGTGTGAATTCTGCAATTCAAGTATGTGAATTTTTTTTTTTTGGTGCGAATTGTGTTTTTTGTGGAGTGAGTTATGATATGTGAATTCTGCATTTGAAAGTTGTGAGTTCTTTTATTTTGGGGATGTGAATTATTTAGAATGGGTATGAATTTTTAATGAATGGGTATAAAAAAAAAAAAAACTTTTTTGGCACGTATAAAATCTCATATTCACAATGGATCTTGTTAGAAAGATCTCATCGAGTAGATTTCAAATATATAATTTTTATAAAAAAATAAATGTGTATAACAAAAGTTATTTTGGTTTAAATCTAAAATAAATAAAAAAAGGAGAGAGAGAGAGAGAGAGAGAGAGAGTCAATATGTCAGTAAAGTGGTTGCATTGTAAAGAGAGAAAGAAGAGATGTATGTTGTTTCCATTTAGAGAGAGACTGAGTCAGGAAAAGTATCACACGTGGCATGCCTTTGTCTAATGAAAAAACCTTGTCACGTGCGCGCAGGACTTATTTGGGAGTCAAAGACAAAAGTGGATTTAGACGGAAACCCCCACAAAAAGTGGGGGCGGCATGGGATTTCCCGATGGTTTTTTCCCCATCGGCCAAGATTTACTATTGGCCCTTGGCCCATTTGCAAAGCCAGCTCTCTCCACTCTGACACGTCGAGATATAAGGAAAAGGGAAACAACAGAATTGGAAGTTCAAAGGGACACTTGCTTTTCAAGTTATTTACATAGGAACCTCACAGAGCAAAAAAGGAGAAAAGGATAATAAAGTCATTTCAATGAAGACCATTGACCAAGTATCGTCTAACATTTCCCTCTTTATATATTGTGTTAGTTTTGTTGACATTTTCCGGGTTATGTCAAGCCTTTCGGAGTCTGTAATTTTGTTATTGGGGGTTTGGGAGTTAGAGTGCTTAAGAGTGCTTAGGGTTGAGTTTAGATGCTCCATTCGAGAATCTCAAGCTTCATGATCAAGCCAAAGCCAAGACAAGTGTTTCGAAGCTCAATCCGTTGAGGTATATCCATGCATATCGATTTTGCATTTAGGCCATCCAAAATAACATGTTTTAATGTGCATAATGTTGGCTTATTAGTGCCTTGTTTGGGTTTTGCTATCCCATGATTTTGGCATTAGGATTTAGCTTTGAACTTATTGCGTCTGCACGCGTCTACACGCGTCTGCAAGGTTGTGGCTTTGACTGTTGAGATTGTGTCAAGTGTCTAAATCCTGACGGTGCGTCTGCGCGCGTCTACACGGGTCTGGCAGACTCTTTAAGTGGCCACATGTCATGTTTTGAGTGGCTGTCTTGGGAGCAAGAAAATGGGCACTATAAAAGCCATTTTTCTTTCATTTTCACACACCCACTTGAGAGAAAATCAGCCATTTTTAGAGAGAGAAAGTCTCATCTCTTCTCCATATCTTCTCTCTTTTGTGAACTTGATGTTCTTGATGATTTGAGCTTGCTCTTCTCATCTTTCTTCAATCTAGAGTCTTCCTCTCCATGGATCCACTCTAGATTGATTTTAGTTTTCAAAAACTTTCATAAAAATCAAATCTTTTTCATACATCATGTTGTGTTGCCTTGTTTCTACGTGAGCCGGTTGGACCGGTGCCGAGTTGACTCGGAGATCAAGACGGATGTGCTTGTGGAGTCCATGGAATCAAAGAGGAGTACGGGGTACTACATCAAGAATTGGAGCTAGGTGTCACAAGGGGCTTGTTGGGTAATTCCTAGTCTTGTTAATTCTTGTAAACCTTTTGATTTATGGAATGCATGCGTAGGATTAGGCCGTGGCTTTATGCTTAGGGTGTTTAGACCCTAAGTAGTTTTCACGTATATCGTGTGTTTTGTCTCATTAGTTTACTTACTCTATATCGAACTTGTTGAGTTGTTTGATTTGCCATGGTGAATGATTAAATTGGTTGAAATCGAAGTGGTTTATTTTTAAAGTGGTCGTCCTATTCAACCCCCCCCCCCCCTCCAGGACTTGTAGTGCTTTGCATAATTTCATATTGTTTGTATAATAATGGATGGGCTATAAAACAGATTTGGATTAGCAAAAGCCGAACAAATTTGTTTCCTCTAACCAGGGATCAGATACAGGGCATTTTCATGGTAATTTTTTTTTTGCCCCTCCATTTCTCCATCTCTCAATTCTAATGAGTACATCAGATTCATCAGAATAGGAACAAATTAGAGACAAATTCGTCTTTTCCAGTCATAAAAGCAAGAACAAAAGGGTTATGGTTGTTGAACCAAACATTCATGGAGTTTTGAGGGGTTATTTTCTTTCCATATTTACTTCACAATATTCAGCAATGTGTTATCGATATTTTTTGCCATTTCAATTTATCTTGGCGAAAAAATAAAACAAAGGTAAAAAAAACTTGATCCATTTGAAAAAATGCACACTACAAATAAAATAAAGTAATTGTTTGACTTATTTTTCCTTTCGTTAAAGGTTGGAAAAATTGCTCTAAAATGGTAGTATGGGCAATTAATTGCAAAGAGATGGAACATTTTTTGAAAATTGCTCCCAACATGAAACGCACTATTTTAATTGCACATACATGGTACCCATAATTATGTTGACCGAAATACCCCCTTGATCTGTAACTTCGAGTGCAGTGAATTTGTTGAGGAGTGCAACCGTTGTCAATGTAGAGTGCAACAAAAGTGGATGAAGGATGCAATGGTCAGAAAATCTTCCCAGTGTGACTTGAACACACACCCTTCTTGAATTTGGATAAAGGAGATGTGATTTTCACTTGAGTAAAAAACGTGCAACATGGGTGCAAAAGCAGTTGTTGAGCAGTGCAACAGTCCTCCATTAAGGGTTCAACAGAAATGGAAGAAGAGTGTAATAGTCAGTAAAAATATTTCCAAAAAGTTTGAATTGAATAAAAAAATATGTAACATGGGTGCAAAGTAGTTGTTGAGTAGTGCAACAGTTCTTCATTAAGAGTTCAACAAAAGTGGAAGACGAGTACAATAGTTAGTAAAAATATTTCCAAAAAGTTTGACTTGAGTAAAAACGTGCAACATGAGTGCAAAACAGTTGTTGAGGAGTGCAACAATTCTCCATTAAAAATTCAACAAAAAGTAAAGGAAGAATTCAACAAATTCATTGCACCCACGTTGGTCCAAATTCTAGAAGGGTGTGCGTTCAAGTCACACTGGGAAGATTTTCTGACAATTACACCCTTCATCCACTTTTGTTGCACTCTACATTGACAACGGTTGCACTCCTCAACAAATTCATTGCACTCAAAACCACAGATTCAAGAAGGGGGTATTTCGGTCAACATTATTATGGGTTCCATGTATATGCAATTAAAATAGTGCGTTTCATTTATATGCAATTTCCAAAAAGTGGTCCATGTCTTTGCAATTAATTGCCCCTACCACCATTTTAGAGAAATTTTTCCAAAAACGCCTTTTATGTCTATATTTATTATTGTACAGATTTCACTCATTAAAACGAATCGACAAAGTTTGTAAGTTTTTCAACCAAAAAGTCAAGAATCAAATTGAAAAAAGAGGAAAGCCTCTCATTCTTACACAGCGTACAAAAGAGGAAAAGGAGAAACTTCTTCAAGTGACGAATAAAAATTTCGGAAATGCTACATACACAACAGATTGGTACAACAAATTGGACAACAGCCCCAAAACGACGTCGTTTTGGGGCTTGTTGTTTAACAAAAAAAAAAAAAAACCCAAAACTTGAAATCTGGCTACTTTTTCCCCTTCTTCCCCAAATCAACTCAGACAGAGAAGAGGAGAGTTGGGTTCACGATGACGAGCCACGACCGCCGCCGACCTCTGCTGCTGTCGACCGCCACAACACCTGCCGCCACCGCCGACCGCCACAACACCTGCCGCCGCCGCCGACCTCTGCTGCTGCCCAAATGAACATCTCATTTTTTGTTTGAAATTTAAATCGAAAATGAAATGGTTGTGTTCTATTGTATTGGAGGCCAGGGATCCGGGGATCCGACGGATTCGAATCCTCTGATGGTGGTCGCCAGAGGTGTCGGCAGTGGCGGAGGTCGGCGGCGGCGGCGATCGTCGTGGCAGTCACTCCGTTCTCTTGGTGGTCGCCGGAGGTTTCGGCAGTGGTGGAGGTCGGCGTGGCAGTCACTGCGCTCTTTCTCTCTCTCCTGTGGTCGACTGTGAATGGGGGTGGGGAAGAGGAAAGGTTGTTGCTGTTGCTGTTTTTTTTTTTTTTTTTTTTAAAACAACAGGCCCCAAAACGACGTCGTTTTGGGGCTGTTGTCCAATTTGTTGTCCAATTTGTTGTGTATGTAGCAGCGTTCTAAAAATTTCTCATCGAATAGGCATAATTAAGCTTGTTTTCGTTTGATTACTAAGTTTTTACAACTAAGCTTAAGACTCGAGAATAAAGCAAACAAATATTCTCATACTTACCGTTGGGGGCATTGGCGCCATCCAACGTCAATAAAGTTAATCTTTATTCATTTAGTAGGGCACATATTAACGCTAGGGTGATAAGATACATTCAGTAATCATATCCGGTCCCATTAGATTTATGCTTGTATCATATTAATCACACCATATGATGCAACTTGTTGGATATTATAATGGCCTAGTATTTCTTTCAAAAGAATGTTACAGCCTATTAGCCTTTTCGCATCCATAATTCCAAATGGAACCACCAAAGATTTGGCAATGAATTCAAAAGGGCCAAATCCACTATCAGATTGTTCTTTTGAATTTTAAAACTGTTGTTTGTAATTAAATAGACCTTCTATAGGGGTCTGGATATACCGAGCACCTGGCTTACGTATAGAGACACTAGAGACACCTCTTTGTAGTCACCGAGAGACTATCATTGAGGGACTCTTCGGATAAATGATTCAGCACACTCGAAAGGACAGAGTGGGGCTTCATCCCAATGCCTCGGCAAATTCCGAGGCCTATCCTACATTTGACTCTTTCGTGACCTTTCAGGGTTGATATCAAAAGACCTCGGGACGAACCCGAGGAGTGACACAAACTAACTTCGTGGCGCGAAGATGTGCCGAAAGACCAGTTGCTGAGTCAGCAGAGCAGTTAATGCAGCATGTGCCCGTAACAAACTGTGATCATGACGAGTGACGTCATCCGAACGGTTATGACACGTCTAACATTTTCACTGGAGGCATGTGCTCGCGGAATATTCTTTCGGGCTCGTCATCGTGACATCACCCGAACTGTTAAGTCACGTGACGAGCACAGCTATGCTTGGAGGCCAAGCCAAGGCTCACCTATAAAAGGTAAACTTCATCACCTGAAGGAGGTACGCACAACTCTCCTCTCAAAACCCTAGATCTATTGCACTTCATCTTCTTCCTCTACTTACTTGACTGTCGGAGTACCGTTCTGGACTCAACGGTCCAGTCCGGTGCTAACGGTTTGTTGAAGCGTGCAGGCCTAGGCGTAACTCGAGAGTGAAAGCTTCATCTCCGTCGAAGACCATCGTTAGGAAGAGCTACCGGAGAAAGAGGGCTCCACACCTTCTTTCGGCTTAGACATTCAGTTGGGCTTAATACCAGCCCAATGATTTAGATTACTTCAAAGTCATAGTCAATATTTTGCATTTCAGGACATATTCATCGGTGGGATAAACACCAGTTTACTCACAATGGTATGGGCGATGATAGAACTAGCCAAGAACCCAAAAATGATGCAAAAGGTCCACGCAGAAATGAGAAGCCACATTGGGAAAAAACCCCCAAAGTAGATGAAACCAGGTCTAAAATCTCAAATACTTAAAAATGGTAGTCAAAGAGACCTTCCATTTCAACCAACAAAAACACTCCTAATCCCTTGTGAATCAATTCAGCATTGCCAAATCGGCGTTATGACATTTAACCGAAGACAAGAATCCTATAACGAATAGGCGATTGGAAGGGACCCAAAAACTTGGGAAAACCTAGATGAGTTTTACGCAAAGAGGTTTGAGGGTAGTGAAATTGATTTCAGGGGCCAGAATTTTGAGTTGTCCGGGCGGGAAGAAGGATTTGCCCCGGATTGACTATGGGCGCGACGGCGGTGGAATTTACATTTGCAATTTTGTTGCACTGTTTTGACTGGGAACTGCCTAAGGGGATAAAGAGGGAAGATATTAGCTTGGAAGAAGAGAGGGTGGTTTGATTATGCATAAGAATTAAGAAGCCACGTCTTTACCTAGTCCCAGTTGAATATAAATGGCAGGACTACTAAAGCTAATGTTGTTACCCCCACACACTTTCTAGAACAAAATAAATTAACTGCCACCATATGAAGTCATGAGATCATATTTCTAAAGCTGGCCTCTTGTCAAGTATATATAATACTTCGCGTAGAAAAACTTGTCCATCGCTCTTCAAACTAATCATGTATAGAAAATCAAGTTTGAATTGGTGACAAGAGAATTTTTCAGGGTGATGCTGTTACTTGCTAAGCTATCCTGGCCATATTTGGAGGCGCTTTAACATACATTATGACACATATTGTTGCTAAGTAACTTCAAGACAAATGTAATTAAGATCCTTAATTAAACGCACATACAAAATTCATTAACAATAGTTGAATATATAAGGGAAATTTATCGAAATGGTCCCTCTAGTTTAACCCCAGTCTCGATTTCGTCCCCCACCTTTCAATTTCACTCTAACGACCCCTATAGTTTCAATTTTGGTCGAATTGAGTCCAAATGTTAACTTCCATTAGCAAACATAACGGAAATCCCAATTTCGGGGTTTTTTTGAGGGGTAGAACAGACATTTTGCCCTCCCTCTTGCCCAATAACAAACTCTACTCTAACTCCTCCAACCCCTTTTTTACCCTCTGCAAACCTAAAAAAAAAACAAAAAATCATGAAATTGAGAGGAAATTGAACCACCACAACTCTCACCGGCGCCCCAAAATGGCGTCCAAACCCGACGCCGAGAAACCCAATGGGCACATGGCGGACCACGACAGTTGCCTAGTTGAGGAAGTTGTCCTGGTGGTCCCTTCAGCTTGAACTCGGGTCCGTTTGGCATACTTATCAAGTGACAGGAATCAAGCTTGATGTGGCAACACGAGAATAAGTTTGAACTAGCGACATCAGAATTTTTCAGTTCTATGTTCTTACCAACTGAGCTATCCTAGCCATCTTTGGAGACACTTTAATATGCATTATACCATGTATTGCTAAGTAACTTGAGGAGAAATGCGGTTAAGACCTTAATTAGAAGCACCTATAAGAGAATCTCATTAACAGTTCTCAAACGTAGAATACTTCGAATTGAAAAATAACTCATCGCTCCCCATACTAATCTGGTGTCACGAATCAAGTTTGAATTGTCGATACAAGAAATTTTCAGTTCTATATTCTTACCAGTTAAGCTGTCCTGGCCATATTTGGAGGCGCTTTAAGATGCATTATAGCACGTATTGCTAAGTAACTTGAGGACAAATTAAGGTTCTGAATACCATATCGGCTTGAGTACCGGTCGATACTGGGTACCGTATCGGATTTACCGCAACTATATACATATATATCAAAAGTTAAGAGTTGAAATTTCAAACCACATGTAGACACCCCAAATGGGACGTTCACGTACATCTTAATCCCCAATGATGAAAGGAAATGCCCGGAAGAACTCTTGGATTGAAATTCTCCAAAGTCAACTCAGTCAACAGTACCGCACGGTACTCATCTCTCACGCACGGCACAGCCAGAGTCATGTACGGCAGATTTTTGAATTTTGGCGGTCAGATGTGCCGCACGGCACAGAAAGTGTGCCGCACGGCACAGTTTATGTGTCGTACGGCACTGTCACTTATCACACAGCTTTTGCAGAGTTCCCAGCAGCTCAAATGTTGACGAATTCGTTTCCTCTACTCATTATGATTTCGTGCGGGGATGGAAGGCTACCTCCTAGCCATCATCATTTGGTGTAAGCATCAAGAAAACTTGGAGACCAAGATCACTCCTCCCTTATAAATACCGATCGGTTCCAACGGACGAAAAAGATCGAAAATTTTGGTGAAGAATTCCCTAAAACTCTATCTTTAAATTCTGTCAACCTACCATTCCTATGGTAAACTACCTTCATAAGCTACCTATAATCCCCAGTAATTAGTCCCTCAAATTCCTTCTAAAGAAAAACCCAACCTAAAATCCAGTCCCCTATTTTTCGGTTCCAACCCGTGAGTTCATCTCATCAAAATTACTTCCTCTTATCAAGCCATCACCTTTGTTGCTGTACTAAGGAGTAGTTAGAGTTCAGAAGAAGTCCAAACCGCATTCAGAAGTTCAAGGAAAAGGTTCAATCCGAGAGTTTCAAAACCAAGGTATAATCCCGTTTCGCCAAATTCCTTGAGTTTGGTACCCTGAGGGGAGGGATACCAAGTATGGAATGATCTCCAATATCATCTCCATGCTTGGTATGCCCATGTTACAATAAAAACAGTTTGATTTCAAACCTCCCGGTCGCGTCGTACGGTGAAAACATCGCCTTGTATGGAGCGATTCAACGAGGAGGAACATCCATTATTCAAGCACACTGTTTTCTTCTTCAAAGTAGTTCATTTTTAATCCTATTCCATACCCTGTATGTGCTTATACTTGATCATGTCAAAAAGCCAAAGTTTCAAACTGTTATGCAGCCAGTAGTGCCGCACGGTACTCTCACTGTGCTGCACGGTACATTTGGAGTGCCGTACGGTGTTCTTTTGAAAATTTTGACCGTTGACCGATGAACAGTGTCGCACGGCACACTTCCTGTACCGCACGGTACACCCAGTATGCCGCACGGCATACTTTTCTGGTAAAATCCGAGATTTTGAACAGTGCCCCTGCATGAACAGTTTAAACTTCGGATTTTTGGATGATTTCTGTCAAGTATATACTAGTTATTTGTTTTTCATTATTATCGTCTGCTTTGTTTGATTTGAAATGTTTATTTGTTAATGTTCAGCAACAAAATTGTTTTCTAAAAATCCCACAAATGTTTAGTAAAGACCGATTTTTAATCGAGCGAACGGGGTGCATTAAAACCCTTCCTCGTTCGTAACCTGGCTCCCGAATCCGAAACGAATCTCTGGTTCCCAAATTGTTTTATGAGTCATTCTCTCAATCACTTTCAAATTGGTTTCTCAGGTCCCAAATCATTTTCCCAAAACCCGGGTGGCGACTCTATCTATTTTTTTCGAATCGTTTTCGGAAACCAAACCGGTGGAAATCGACCGTCCACACCACACCTAATAAAATTCCTTGTCAGTAACCCATCAATCCCACAGGCAGAACATGGGTTTGACACGTGAGAAAAAAAAAAGCTACTTGAGAGAAAAGGGTAAAATTGTTCATTGTGTCTGTTGAAAAGGAAAGAATATTGTAGCACATGTTGTAAATCAATTAGGCAATTAGACAATTAGGAAGATTGTAATTAGTCTAATTAGGTAGATAGCAATTTCCTTATTATTTCCTTTCCTAAATTATCTTGTACACAGTCTATATATTGTGCCTCCTAGTGAGAAGAATACACATCAATTATAATCTTTCAACATGGTATCAGAGCGGGTTCCAGGAACCTGACTTTTCTTTCTCGTTACCTCTATCTTTTTTCGTCAAATTCTCTCTCTCTCTCAAATCAACCACAACCAAAACCTCTCTAACCCCAATACACAACCCTCGATCCAAACAAAAAAAAAAATCCAGCCGTGAACAGTGCTCGCGTACACTATAGCAGTCGTGAACAGTGCTCGCGCGCACTGTAGCAATCGTGAACAGTAACCCTAATCTCTTTCTGGCCCTCGATCAATCTTTCTGGAACTCGGTTTGTCTGTTAAGAGTGTTCTTCAGGCTCTACATCAACCGGGTACCCTCTCTTTGCACTTGTCAATCCTCTGGGTACCAACTCCTCTCCTTTTGGCTTGTGTCTTTATCTCTTGAATCTATTATGGGTGATAAACCTAAGCAAACAGACACTGCTGAAACCTCTGAAACTAAGGATATTGTTAGGGATTATCACCGGTCTCTAACCACAATCAACTCCGCCCTAGCTGCCCCCACAAACTCTCCTGCTTTATCTTCTGGACATTTTGGGAATCGCAATCCCTCCCACAATCGTGGTAGTTCTTCTAAGCGAGGTGGTCGTCATGGAGGACGTGGGGGGCGTGGTGGTCGTGGCACCAAGAAGTGTACTCATTGTGGTGCGACCAACCACAATATTGAATTCTGTTGGAAGCTGCATGGCAAGCCAGCTTGGGCTAATCAGGCTACACTTGAGGGGGAGCCATCTGCTCTTGCTCCTACTCAGATTACTATGTCCAAGACTGAGTATGATTCTATGATTCAAAGGGCCAATGCATCTTCTTCTTCTTCCACTGCAATTCATGCCACCTCAGGTAATACGTGTCTTCATTCCTCTTCTCGTAGCACTCCTTGGATTCTCGATTCTGGCGCATCTGATCATATGACAGGTGATTTGTCTCTTTTGACTGATGTTGTTACTCCTTCTGTTAAGACTTATGTTACTATTGCCGATGGCACTAAGGTTCTTGTTCAAGGCATTGGTACATATCGTTCATCTGGTCTTGTTTTTCAGCCTGTCTTATATTTGCCACAATTTCCGTATAATCTTCTTTCGATTCATAAAATGTCTCATACTCACCAGTGTTCTATCCTCTTTTCTCCTTCTCATTGTGAATTTCAGGATCTCAAGACAAAGGGGATGATTGGTGGGGGGTATGAGAAGAATGGTCTGTATTCCCTTCAGGAGCAGCAACAGCAGCAGTCATCTAGTCCTTCTGCTTTACATTCTACTGTTACACCTTATCAGTGGCACTGTCGTCTTGGGCACCCATCCTCGGCCAACCTTCGCAAGCTGGTTCCAGTTTACCTAGTTTTTCTCCTTTTAATTGTGACACATGTGAACTTAGTAAACATCGTAGAGTTTCTTTTCCTTTACGAACTGAGTCACCATGTGTAGAACCTTTTGCATTAGTTCATTCTGATATTTGGGGACCTTCGCGCACTACGAGTTTGTGTGGTGCGCGCTATTTTGTCACATTTATTGATGATTTTTCTCGTTTAACATGGGTGTATCTCCTCAAAGATAGGTCTCAATTATTTTCTGTTTTTTCAGTCTTTCATGCTGAGATTGTCAACCAATTTAATGCTAAATTACGTATTTTGCGAACTGACAATGCCCAAGAATATCTTTCTCGTCCATTTAGACAGTTTAATGAAACTCATGGTATTATTCATCAGACTGCGTGTGTCACTACCCCTCAACAAAATGGGGTTGCAGAACGGAAGAATGGGCCAGTTTTAGCCGTAACTCGTGCCCTTATGCTTCACATGAACGTTCCAAAACATTTTTGGGGATATGCTGTTCTTACCGCAAATTATCTAATAAATCGCACCCCTTCTCGGGTTTTGCATGGCAAAATTCCTTATCAGGTCATGTTTCCTGACAAGGATCTTTACATTCTTCCCCCAAAACTTTTTGGTTGTGTGTCATTTGTTCATAATCTCTCTCCAGGTCGTGATAAACTTGATCCGCGTTCTTACAAATGTATTTTTCTGGGTTACTCTCTGACACAGAAAGGATACAAGTGCTATAGTCCCTCATTACGGAAGCACTTTGTAAGTGCTGACGTGACTTTTTTTTGAAAATATCCCATATTATTCTCTTGAGGGTACTCAGTTGACACCATTGTTGGCACTACCTTGTCTTCCTGAGATTGCTCAGTTACCGGCTGACCATGGTCTTTCTGAGACTGCTACTCGACCATCAATTACACAGGTATATGTTCGACGTTCTTCTGCTGCCGCTACTCCTGTTGCACCTCCGGATACAGCTTCTGTGCCCACACCATCTCCTCAAGCGTCTTCAGATCCGACACTCGATCTTCCTATTGCTCACCGTAAAGGTATTCGCTCCTGCACTTCCCATCCTATCTCTCAATTTGTGTCCTATGATCATTTGTCTCCCTCTTTTCGCGCTTTTTCTGTGTCTTTGTCCTCTGTTACTGTTCCCAAGTCTTATCAGGAGGCTCTTTCTCATCCTGGATGGCGTTCTGCTATGGAAGAAGAGATGCGCGCTTTATCACTGAATCATACTTGGGATCTTGTTCCCCAGCCATCTGGAGCACATATTGTTGGTTGTCGTTGGGTGTTTGTCATCAAACACAATTCTGATGGTACTCTTGATCGTCTGAAAGCTCGTCTTGTGGCCAAAGGTTTCACTCAAACCTATGGGCTTGACTACACTGAGACTTTTTCTCCAGTTGCCAAGCTCAATTCTGTTCGCATTATTATCTCTCTTGCAGCCAACCTTGATTGGCCTCTCCATCAGCTTGATGTCAAGAATGCTTTTCTTCATGGAGATCTCTCTGAGACAGTTTATATGGCTCAACCACCCGGTTTTGAGTCCAAGGGGGAGTCTGTGTGTCATCTTCGCAAATCTATTTATGGCCTCAAACAATCTCCCCGGGCTTGGTTCGATAAATTCAGCAGTACCGTCGTGTCTCATGGTATGACACGAAGTCAAGCTGATCACTTCGTCTTCTTTAAAAGGACCACCAGTGGTATTGTGATTCTCGTAGTCTATGTGGATGATATTGTCATTACAGGGAGTGACAATGATGGGATTCAGGTATTAATTCGTCACCTTTGTTCCAGTTTTCTCACCAAGGATCTAGGCAAGCTTCGGTATTTTCTTGGCATTGAAGTGGCTCGTTCTAAAGCAGGCATCAGTTTATCACAACGGAAATACACTCTCGATCTCTTGAAAGATACAGGTTATCTTGGTTCTAAACCTGTAGCTACTCCTATGGAGACTAATCATAAGCTTATGCCTGACGATGGTGAGTTGGTTGACGATCCTGAGTTGTATCGGAGACTTGTGGGTAAACTTATTTATCTCACTATCACTCGACCCGATATCTCCTATGCAGTCAGTATTGTCAGTCAATTTATGACTTGTCCTCGAGTTTCTCATATGGAGGCTGTTGTTCGCATCTTGAAGTATCTTAAAAATGCTCCTGGACGTGGACTTCTCTACAAAGCGTCTGGACATCTTCGTATCAAAGGGTATACGGATTCTGACTGGGCAGGATCTCCTGCTGATCGTCGTTCTACCACTGGTTATTGCACCTTTATAGGTGGCAATCTTGTGACTTGGAAAAGTAAGAAACAGTCTGTTGTAGCACGTTCTAGTGCTGAAGCAGAGTATAGAGCAATGGCTCATACCACTTGTGAGTTGACTTGGTTGCGTACACTTCTACATGAGTTTGGGTTTCCAGTACATGATCCAACTCCGTTATATTGTGATAATCAGGCTGCTATCCATATTGCTAATAATCCAGTGTTCCACGAAAGGACCAAACACATTGAAGTTGATTGTCATTTCATTCGGTCGAAAGTGGAGTCAAAAGAGATCAGCACGCCTTTTGTTCCTTCAGGCTCTCAACTTGCTGATATTTTCACGAAGGCTCTTCCCAAGGCTTCCATTGATTCTATTTGTCGCAAGCTAGGAGTATACGATGTATACGCTCCAGCTTGAGGGGGAGTGTTGAAAAGGAAAGAATATTGTAGCACATGTTGTAAATCAATTAGGCAATTAGACAATTAGGAAGATTGTAATTAGTCTAATTAGGTAGATAGCAATTTCCTTATTATTTCCTTTCCTAAATTATCTTGTACACAGTCTATATATTGTGCCTCCTAGTGAGAAGAATACACATCAATTATAATCTTTCAACAGTGTCAAATTCTCAAGTACCAGATCTTCTTCTATGAACAGGCACTCTCTCTCACAGCCATGGTAGCAGCAAACTCTCTCTCTCTCTCTCTCTCTCTCTCTCTCTCTCTCTCTCTCTCTCTCTCAGCCATGGTAGAAAAGGTAATCTCGCTCTCTGGTTCTGATCTGACTAGTGCTTATCCCTCAAAACGATCTCTCTCTCTCTGAAAATCAAAGACGGACAGCAAAAAGGTACCGCCCGGAATCTTCAAATCCAGCCGATATGCCTGATATTTTCCGGTACGTCCGGTTCCCAGCCGGTGTGGCCTGGTATTTGATACGGTACGGTATTGGGGGTCCTTGGTACCGGTTTTATACAAGACCGGTACGGCAAGGCATTGATAACCTTGGGCCAAATGCGGTTAAGATCCTTAATTAAAGCACCTAAAAAGAATCTCATTAGAAGTTGTGAAACATACATTACTTTGGATTGAAAACGACTCATCACTTCTCATACTAATCATGTGTCAAACACAAAATTTGAACTAGCAACACAATAATTTTCAGAAATTTGCTCTCGTCAGCATTGAGTTATCCTGGCCATTTTGAGGTTGTTTTAACTTGCATTATGACACATATTGCTAAGTAACTTCAAGATAACTGCATTTAAGATCCTCGACCGATCCAATCTTAACCAATCATCATCACTCAATGTATAAATCCAACTATGTTAGCACCCATACCTAAGCTAAAGCATGTGCTTGGAAAAAAAAAACCGACATGGAACTAATAACACATCTGACAAGAGAATTCACGAGGTGGCAATGTACCGCATATATTGTATAATTGATGACTAGTGTTCCGGTACAAATCCGAGCCCTTCACCCTTAACGCCTTAACTCTTTAGAAGGAACGTCAGTCAGCACTATCCTGGTGGGTTGTGCTGGGACCATCAATTTTCCCATCCCGGCGGACTGTGCCGGGAAACACGCAATTTTTTTTTTCTTCCTGGGGTATGCCCCTTGTAGGCTGTACATTCGCTTAACCCCTTTTAATTTCAAGCTAAATTATCCAAAAAAAAATTCCTCCGGAGTCTTATTCCTCTAGTAAAACATTTTGATCAAATTGACACCTACAAGCCACACCAGGTGGCAATATGGCCCCTACGCGAGGTTGAAAGGGTTCACATTTTCTATGTCCATCACAGTTCTGAATTCAAGAAGGTTTCCCTTTGTCTGTGGAAAAACTATATCTGGAACGTAAAGGCAACCTCACACTTAGAAACCTCACTTTCACCACACTCATTTTATGAGAGTATGAGTAGGTTTTATAGACTTTCGACGCAGAACTAAAGCCACGTTGCTTGTACAACATCAAGTGCAGTACAACTTAAACATGGATTAAGTTTTCCCATTTTCGCTGCTGAGATGGTGTTGTACTTAGTTGAAAGCCTTATTTCCTCCATTTTCGCTGCTGTGATCTTGGGCAGAATGGATGGTTTCAAAGTTGTATCCATGGCTGCTGCCATAATTGTGTCAAGTGAAATATGAGTTGTGTGACTTACTATAAATGAGTTTTCCCAGATGAGAAGTGTGATTGAGCCTCTACCACCCTTTGTGAGTGGAGGTAATATGTAGTGGGGGCATTTTGTGAGGAAAGTTGAGGGAGTTTGGTCCTTTAGAGAGTGAAAGAAGATGTGAGCATTCGAGGGAGTTGTAGTGTGAGCTTCCATAATGCTAGGATTTTGTTCCGGTTGCATAATTGTTGAGTTTCATTATCTGCTAATTGCGTATGTCACAGGTTGTTTTTCATTTAGCCAGTTAATCATGATTGGTCGCTTGCTGGATTGATCAATGGTTTACGGGTGGGGACGGTAACCCAGGTTGATCTTTGTTGCTCAACCATATGAGCTTTGTTGTTTGGAAAATTTTGAAGGAATGCTCATTTACCTCCTACCCAGTTGGGCATGCCCCTGGGGCTCTAATCACGTGCCTATGTTTTTGTTCATTCTTCGCATGGTATCTCTTGTAGCAGCCAGCTTAATTCAAAGGGTTGTGTGAGTATAGTTTCTTGGTAGCAGGTTAGTACCCCACTGCGTTTGGGAGAGCTCAGCCGGAGGGGGCTATCCTCGGCTATTTTGTTTCATCGTCACCCCTGTGTGGTCTGGGTTTTGTGGCTGTCCTCGGCTATTTTGGTCCAAGGGGCAAATAAAGCTGACAAAGGTGAAGCCCATTGATGCATCTAGCTATGGAAATCATTTTGTAATTGTGTTTCCTCTCCCTTTGTTAGATGGAGTTGAAACTCAGTATTGGACATGATGTCTCATTTCCATCTTTAGTCCATTGTAGGCATTTGGCCATTTTACATTTTTTCTTGTTTTTCTTTTCCTTTCTTTTGTTCCTCCTGGGGTATGCCCCTTGTAGGCTGTATATTCGCTTAGCCCCTTTTAATTTCAAGCTAATTTACCCAAAAAAAAAACTTAAACATGGATTAAGCTCGTACAACATCTAGTATAGCCAACTAAAGAAGCGTTTAGGTCGCGCATAATTTTTAGAGTACTACAACTATATGTTAATCTTGCACAAAAATTAATTTAGTACAACAAAAGTAACGTCAAATTTCGTACAAGTTTTAGCATAGTGCAACTAAAACAAAGTCAAGCTTGTACAAGGTTTAGAGTAGTACAATTGAAGTATTGTTTAAGTTAGTACATTGCACGTGGCATGCACTGGACAAAAAAAAAAAATATGTCGTGCGCTCTATTCATATTATTCTAAATTATGTTCCTAACGTGCCCTATTTCACTCTTCGATTTTCATGTTAGACTTGGACCCAAGATACTTAAATCAAGTCACTAGAGAGTGTCACCGGATAAAATAGTTTTTTAATTTCACGTGAGGCTTTACGAGATTGTTGGTACATTTTTGTCTTTGAAGTAAATTAAATACTTCTACACATTAGAGCCTATAAAGTAAGATATGGTTTCCTCCTAAGAGCTTGATCCTGATAAATAATGATTTCTTGATGCAAATATAGTTGCGATATCTAACTGATTTTCTAAATTTTGATGATGCACCAATTATTACCATGTTTGGTTCAATCTTACAAAACCGTTAGTATTTTTCAATATTTGCATTCAACGAGTTTAGATGCATTCGCTAACACAAAATATTTGTTGCTTACAAAAAAATTACGCCCATCAACATTATGGCGTGGTGCAACAGTTGCATCTAAAGTTCCTTAGAATGATCCTAAACTTCTTTATAATCAATCAGAAAATATATGCATGCCTTGTATTTTGAAAGGTATCATAAAATTCCAACATGCGGAATACAAAAAGATTGGATATATTAGCATTTTAAATTTTGTTCTTTGTTATAAGTAATATTCGGTAAGATGATTTCTATTTTGTTTGAAAGAAACAAAAGTTCTTGAAAAACTCACTTTTTGTAACTAGAACCATGCGATTAATTCTATGTTTTCCAGACCAACATCTGTCCAATACTTCGAACATAAATACTTGCAGTTCATGTTGGGGTTTTAGTGGAAGTACATTAAAGCTAAGATTTGAAAATAAAATAATTCACACCGATAACGAATAAATGACGAGAAATTGAATGAGAGACACACAAGAATTAACTTAGTTCGGCAAAAAAACAACCTACATCAACTAGAGAGATCCATATTCTTTACTATATGAGAATGATCAATACAAAATTTATCAATTCTATCTTCTTACCAACTTAGGGCATCCACAGTGGGCTCTCTAAAAATAGCTCCTTAGTTGCCTCCTAAGGTGTACACATAAGCCTAATTGGGTCCCATTTTTCACTCCTAGAGCTAGCTAAATTTAGAGAGCATATATGCACTCAATGGGCTAGCAAAAACATTCTTTATTTTGTGAAAAAAATAATAATAAAAAGTGTGGGTCCCACAAATTGATAAGTATAAAAAAATTAAAAGTGATTAGATCCCACTTGGAGCTAGCTACAAGGCTACTTAGATTTAGCTAATGGGTTAGGAGCCATACTTAGGAGCTACCATTGGGAACTTGTATTGAGATCCCATTGAAGACTATAATTGATCAAATGACTTGTTAAATTTTAGGAGCCTCACCTAGGAGTCATTTTAAGAGCCCACTGTGGATGCCCTTAGCTAACCTGGTCATCTTTGGAGACACTTTAACATGCATTATAACACGTATTGCTAAGTAACTTCAGGACAAATGCGGTTAAGATCCTTAATTAAAAGCACCAACAAGAGAATCTCATTAACAGTTGTCACGAATTGAGTTTGAATTGTCGACACGAGAATTTTTCAATTCTATGTTTTTAGCAGCTAAGCTATCCTGGCCATATTTGGAGACGCTTTTAGATGCATTATAGCTCATATTGCTATGTAACTTGAGGACAAATGTTGTTAGGGATTTGAATTTGATGATGATGTTTTTATGAAAAATGATTTTCAATTATGATGATTTAGAATGTTAAGTGTTAACTTGATTATTATTGGGTTTAAGCTATTGTTGTGGTTATATTAATTTTAGATGTGCAGGTATTCAATAATCTTTCATTGGTTATTCAAACCCATTGGATTAATAGAATTATGATTTTTGTTGGGTATTAATCTTTCACTAAATTGGGCCATACTGTTTTTAGAACCATGTTTTATTATTGGGCTAACTATTAGAAAAATCAAAGCCCATTAATCTTAGTTCAAGCCCATTTATTTTAGTTTTTGTTTTAGTTCTGGCCAACAAAGGAAGAAGTCAAAGGAAGAAGAGGAGTCTATGTAGGAGCCTACCGGAGTTTGGGCAGTCTCCATATTTTTGCGATTTCATTTCACTCCGAGCTCCGTTTGTGACGAGTTATATATCAAAACGAAGAGAATTAAAAGATCTACAACTTTGTAGTTTTACACTTTTCTAATTCGGCCTCGAAGTTACCCAAATTCTATGAACAGTGTCAAAAGTACAGAAATGCTATTTCTTTGTCAGAAATAGGACACACTCTGTTTTGTTCTTGCTCTGTTTTGTTTCGACTCTCTCTCTAGATTTTAATCATGGGACTACAATATTTCCTATGGTTTTTCATCAATCAAATTATGCCAAAAATATTCTCAAATTTATTATTTGCCACTCTCAATTTGAAATTTGCAAGGCAAATTGAATTAGCCGTATTCCTAAATTTTGAAATCTAAAAAAGGGAGATTTGCTACTTTTGAGAGATTTGCAATTACTACAAATACTCATTGGACTATTTGAAATTTGAGAGCATATATTTTTAACCCAACATTTGTCTAGTTCATAGGTTGACTTTGTGGCCAGAGAAATCAAAGTAAATGATATTTTAATCATTGAGCCGTAAAGGAGAAAGCATGGGATTAATTATTATGAACGTTGGAGCTATCATTGAAAGACTTTGTGGGTTTCATTCTTAGCTGTTTAAAAGAAGTCTTCATCGATCAGAGAAAGAAATCAAGCTTCAAGAGAATCAATCGTGTCCAAATACAAAAAGAATACAAGTTTGAGATATATACTGTAGATTATCTTCTTCAGACTTAAAGAGAGTTTTTCACTGTAGATTTCTATACTCTGTGTGTGTGGAGCTTTCACTTGTAAATTGACCCTTACTTAAAGGGATTGAATCACACCACGTATAAACCCACCTTGTGAGAGAGAGAACTCAATCCATTGTGTTGTCAATTAGGATTTTGTTCCTCTATTTATTGGGTAGAGTTTGGTTGTAATTTGTAAACTGGTGTGCGTGTACCAGTGTGAGGATTTGTAAACTGGTCTACGTGTACCAGTGTTGGGAGTTTATGAACTGGTCTACGTGTACCAGTGATTTGTGTTTGGTCTGCGTCTACTAGAGGAGTTGTTATAAATGAGTGTTGGCTTCTATGAAATCCAACCCAGGTGTAAATACTGAGAGCATAGTGGATATCGGTGAGTGTTCGGGTGAACATCACTGAAGAGTGGACTAAGCAATTAGCCGAACCACTATAAAAATCCTTCGCCTCATCTCTTGTTTATTTTCAGTACTTCATTATTTTAATTATAAGATTGATTTGCTTGCAAAAGAAAAATTGTGTATTACAGGATCCGAACCTATTCACCCCCCCTTAGGTTGGAATATCAAATGTGGTTAAGATCCTTCCTCGAACGATCCATTCTTAACCAATCATCATCACTCAACATATAAATCCGACAAGGTTGACACCCAAACCTAATAAGCTAAAGCACGTACTTGGAAAAAAAAACTGACACAAAACAAATAACACATCCGACAAAGGAATTCACGAGGTGGCAATGTACCGCATATATTGTCATAATTGATGACCGGTGTTTTGGTACAAATCAAAGCCTTTCACCCTTAACGCTTTAGAAGGAAGGAAGGATGGTTAGTACTTTTTTTTTTTTTTGTAAGCGAGTGAAAATTCTTCAGTTCTATCTTCTTACCAACTGTGCTATCCAGGTCATCTTTGGAGACACTTTATCATGCATTATACCACGCATTGCTAAGTAACTTAAGGACAAATGCAGTTAAGATTCTTAATTAAACACACCAACAAGAGAATCTCATTAACAGTTGTCACGAATCAAGTTTGAGTTGTTGACATGAGAATTTTTCAATTCTATGTTTTTACCAGCTGAGCTATCCTGACCATATTTGGAGACGCTTTAAGATGCATTATACCACGTATTGCTAAGTAACTTGAGGACAAATGTGGTTAAGATCCTTCCTTGATCGATCCATTCTTAACCAATCATCATCAATCAACATATAAATCCAACAAGGTTGACACTTTGCTCGTACAACATTTAGTGCAGTACAACTTAAGCATAATTAAGCTCATACAACATCAAGTGTAGCCAACTTAAGAAACGTTTAGCTCGTGCTCAATTTTTAGAGCACTACAACAATATGTTAATCTTGTTCAAAGATTAATTTAGTACAACTAAAGCAACGTCAAATTTCGTACAAGGTTTAGCGTAGTACAATTGCATTATTGTTTAAGTTAGTACATTGCACGTGGCATGCACTGGACAAAAAAAATATGTCGTGCGCTATTCATGTTAATCTAAATTATCTTCGTAATGTGCCTTAGTTCACTCTTCGATTTTCTTGTTAGACTTGACCCAAGATACTTAAATCAAGTCATTAGAGAGTGTCACCGGATAAAATAATTTTCAGATTTCATTTGTGGCATCAGGAGATTGTTGGTGCAATTGAAACTTGTACATTTCTTTCTCTAAAGGAAATTAAATACTTCTACACCTTAGAGCCTAATAACACATGGAACTAATAATTCATCCCACAAGGGAATTCACGAGGTAATTCATGAGGTGGCAATGTACTGCATATACTGTCATAATTGATGATAGGTGTTCCGGTACAAATCCGAGCCCTTCACCCTTAACGTCTTAGAAGGAAGGACGTTCGGTAAAAAAAATTTGTAAGCGAGCGAAAATTCTTTTATAGTCTCATTCCTCAAGTAAAACGTTTTTGTCAATTTACATGTGGGGAATGCTTCACCGGAATGGCCTCTTTGGCCATCTGGTTCTGTACGGAGAGGGAGGAGGACTGGCTGAACCTCATCGGAGGTCTAGGAGTACATCGGAGGAGAAGGCTTGAGTCTTAGGAACACGTCGACCGGAGCCCTGGGTGCACTCCTGAGAAGGAGGCTAGGGTCCCAGGAGCACGCCTGAGAAGGAGGCGGGAGCCGTGGGGGCACGCCTGAGAAGGAGACTGCGGTCCCAGGAGAACGCCTAAAAAGGATGCTGGAGCCTTGGGGACACGCCTGAGATGGAGGCTGAGGTCCCAAGGGCACGCCTGATAAGGAGGCTGGGGTCCCAGGGGATGCCTTAGATGGAGGCCGGAGCCTTGGGGGAGCGCCTGAGAAGGAGGCCAGAGCCCTGGGGGCACGCCTGAGAAGGAGGCTGCGGTCCCAGGAGAACGCCTGAGAAGGAGGCGGGAGCCCTGGGGGCACGCCTGAGAAGGAGGCTCGGGTCCTTGGGGCACGCCTTAGAAGGAGGCGGGAGCCCTGGGGGCACGCCTGAGAAGGAGGCTCGGGTCCTTGGGGCACGCCTTAGAAGGAGGCCGGAGCCCTGGGGGCATGCCTGAGAAGGGGGCCGGGGTCTCATAGGCACGCCTGAGAAGGAGGCTGGTGTCCCAGGGGCACGCCTAAGAAGGAGGTCGGAGCCCTAGGGGCACGCCTGATAAGGAGGCTGGGGTCCCAGGGGCACGCCTTAGAAGGAGGCGGGAGCCCTGGGGGCACGCCTGAGAAGGAGGCTCGTGTCCTTGGGGCACGCCTTAGAAGGGTCGGAGCCCTGGGGGCGCGCCTGAGAAGGAGACCGGAGCCCTGGGGGCACGCCTGAGAAGGAGGCTGCGGTCCCAGGAGAACGCCTGAGAAGGAGGCGGGAGCCCTGGGGGCACGCCTGAGAAGGAGGCTCGGGTCCTTGGGGCACGCCTTAGAAGGAGGCCGGAGCCCTGAGGGCACGCCTGAGAAGGGGGCCGGGGTCCCATGGGGACGCCTGAGAAGGAGGCTGGGGTCCCAGGGGCACGCCTAAGAAGGAGGCCGGAGCCCTAGGGGGCACGCCTGCTAAGGAGGCTGGGGTCCCAGGGGCACGCCTTAGAAGGAGGTCGGAGCCCTGGGGGCGCGCCTGAGAAGGAGGCCGGAGCCTTGGGGGCACGCCTGAGATGGAGACCTGCACATGGAACAACCACGTTAATGCCTAGCCCGGACGGTGGTGGTCCGGGAAGGCACTCCGATGGTAAAGTCAACGACTGAGGGAGGAATATAGTGGAGAACGTAGAGAGAGAAAGTGAGTAAAGAGTGTCCCGCCAGCGCCCTGAGTGAGGTAGGTGAGGGCCTTATTTATAGGCAGGGAGGAGCGTGTCCCCCACGCTCCTCGGGGATCTCACGCGCTCCGTCCTTACCATCGCATTAAATGCATGGATTGACGTCTGTCCCTCAAGGGGCGCCTCGGCTGCTGTTCTCCCATAGGAGTCACCTGTCACGTTGACATTCTCGTCCATCAAGTACCCCTGCAGGCGTAGCCTACAGGGTAGGTGGCCGTCACCATAAATGCGCTGCATGCGGGGTGGTTGAGCCCATTAATGAGCCGCTCAGACTGTATGGCGTGCCTCGATCGAGCCCCTGACATCTGACGTGACCCTCCGGTACCGAGGTCGATCGACTCGGTCCAGATGGTCTCGGGGACAAGGCCCCACGGGCTGCCGAGGCCTATGTGGACCTCCATCCGGGCACAACTTCTCGAGGGGGAGGAGTCCATCCGAGGCCCCAAGGCTGCCGAGGCAAATACGGACCTCCATCCGGGCACAACTTCCCGAGGGGGAGGAGTCCATCCGAGGCCCCAAGGCTGCCGAGACCTATACGGACCTCCATCCGGGCGCAGCTTCCCGAGGGGGAGGAGTCCATCCGAGGCCCCAAGGCTGCCGAGGTCTAGACTGCGCCTCCGGTAACCTGGCCCCTGTTACTTTGTCATTCCTGCAAACCCTCCCTGGGAGACCGTTCGGCAAGTCTAAGGGGAAGCCTCTTGTGAACCTCTTGAGCCGCCTGAGGGCTCTGCCTAGGCCTTTTTGCCTAGCGCTCCATCCAAGCGCACTTCAGCTAGCGCTCCATCCGAGCGCACTTCGCCTAGCGCTCCGTCCGAGCGCTCTTGCCCAGCCGAGGGGCTAACACGAAAATTGCCTAGGGCCTTCGCCTGGCGGATGAGTCCTCCTAGCAGCTGAGGCTAGTATGGACGTTGGTTTGTTAGGACTTTTGTGGGAAGAGGGCCCCTACATTACACATAGAAGCCGGCCACCCTCGGTGGCATTATGGCTCCTACCCGACGTTGAAAAGGTTCACATTTTCGGGGTCAGTCACAGTTCTGAATTCAAGAAGGTTTCTCTTTGTCTGTGGAAAAACTCTATAAAAGGCACCTCGAGCGTAAAGCCAACCTGACACTTAGAAACCTCACTTTCACCACACACATTTTACGAGAGTAGGAGGTAGGTTTTTATAGACTTTCGACGCAAAACTAAAGCCACGTTGCTCTAACAATATTTAGTGCAGTACAACTTAAGCATGGATTAAGCTCGTACAATATCTAGTGTAGCCAACTTAAGAAACGTTTAGTTCAGACAAAAATTTTAGAGTACTACGACTATAGGTTAATCTTGCACAAAGATTAATGTAGTACAACTAAAGCAACATCAAATTTTGTACAAGGTTTAGCGTAGTTCAACTAAAACAAGTTAAGCTTGTACAAGGTTTAGAGTAGTAAATTGCACGTGGCTTGCACTAGACAAAGAATTATGTCGTGCGCTATTGATATTAATCTAAATTATGTTCGTAACGTGCCTTAGTTCACTCTTCAATTTTCATGTTAGACTTGAACCCAAGATACGTAAATCAAGTCACTCTTAGTGTCCCGATTTCACATGTGGCTTTAGGAGATTGTTGGCGCAAATGGATCTATCTTGGCCATATTTGGAGACGCTTTAAGATGCATTATAGCACGCATTGCTAAGTAACTTGAGGACAAAGGTGGTTAAGATCCTCGATCGATCCATTCTTAACCAATCATTATCACTCAGCGTATAAATCCAACAAGGTTGGCACGGATACCTAACAAGCTAAAGCACATGCTTGGAAAAAATAACCAATACGGAACAAATAACACATTCGACAAGGGAATTCACGAGTTGGCTCATAATTGATGACTAGTGTTTTGGTACAAATCTGCGCCCTTCCCCCTTCACACTTTAGAAAGAGGGTCAGTCAGTACATTTTTTCTTATACGCGAGCGAAAATTCTTTCAGAGTCTTATTCCTCCAATGAAACGTTTTGATCAAAGACACATACAAGCCACACCAGGTGGCCTTATGGCGAGGCCATAGGAGCCCCAACCCGAGGTTGAAAAGGTTTACATTTTCTATTTCCGTCACGGTTCTGAATTCAAGTCGGTTTGTAAAAACTCTATAAAAGGTAACTGGAGCATAAAGCCAAACTCACACTTAGAAGCCTCACTTTCACCACACATTTTACGAGAGTAGGAGGTAGGTTTTTATAGACTTTAGACGCAGAACTAAAGGCACGTTGGTCATACAACATTTAGTTAATTAGTGCAGTACAACTTAAGCATGGATTAAGTTCGTACAACATTTAGCGTAGCCTACTTAAGAAACGTTTAGCTCGCGCACAATTTTTAAAGTAGTACAACTATACATTCATTTTAATCTTGCACAAAGCTTAATGTAGTACAACTAAAGCAGCATTGGTTGTGTTTGGTTAGATAGTTTAGTTTTGATGATGTCAGCAGGTGTAATGAGTGGAGAGAGATAGAGAGAGAAATGAGGGAAATGATGATGTCATCAAAACTAAAACTAAATTGGGAAACGAACAGGGCCATTAAATTTCGTGCAAGGTTTGGCATAGTAAAACTGAAACATAGTTAAGCATGTACAAGATTTGGAGTAGTACAATCGAAGTATTGTTTAAGTTAGTACATTGCACGTGGCATACACATGGCACGCACATGGCATACACATGGCACGCACATGGTATTCAATGAATAAAAAAATATGTCGCGCGTTATTCAACTCAATCTAAATTATCTTCCATAGCGTGCCTTAGTTCATTCTTTGATTTTCATGCTAGACTTGGACCCAATATTCTTAAATCAAGTCACTAGAGAGTAGGGGTGCAACTGGTCCAGTTCAGTCCAGTTTTGACATATTTTTGGGACTGAAAAGGTAATTTTAGCTTGGAAATCTACAAACCGAGACCGGTATAAACTAGATCGGTTCGGTTTCAGCCCGGTTTGGCAAGTTTCTATCTGGTTCGGTCGGTTTGCTCAAGAGGGAGAAAAACCTACAGAATCACAGATGAAAGTAGAAAGAAATCTATAGAATCTTTGAATCACAAATCTCTCTCTCTCTCTCCCTCTCTCTCTCTCTCTATATATATATATATACAACCCGGATCCTGTCAAGACTACCAAATTTATCATATATCCGAACTTTTCGCGTCAGCCGTTGGATCTCGTCCAACAGCTATGATAAAACAAGGGAGTTCGCGGGTCAAAAACATTGGATCCGAGTCATTTTTACTAGCGGGTCTAAACCAAAACTTCCCGTATCCTCACTTCACGCTTTCTTGAAACGGGAGAGAGAGAGAGAGAGAAGAAGAAGAAGAAGAAGAAGAAGGCGATCGAAATCAATTGAAGAAGAAATCGAAGAAGAACAAGAAGAAATCATCCACATCGAAAGGTCTCTCTCTCTCTCTCTCTCTTTGGTTGCTCACTATTCAAATCTAGGGTTTTTGAGTTTTGAAATGAAAAATCATGGTTTTTCAGGCGTGCGTGAAATCCAAAAACTAGGGTTTTACAATTCGAAATCAAAAAATAAGGACTGTGGTTTGAGATATATATGGACGAAACTAGGGTTTTCCAGTTCTAAATCAACAATCAGGTTTTTTTCTGTTCGATTTCAAGGGTTTTTTTATTTTGAAATCAACAATTTGGGTTTTCCACTCACACAAGTTTCATACTTCAAAAAAAATAAAAAACTAGGGATTTTTGATGAGTTCAATATGTGTTTTTGTAGTAGACTTGTCTATTTTATGGGGTAGTCAAGAGATTCTTTCAGTTCCTCTATTTTCTCTGACTTTTGAAATGTTACATGGGTAATTTTATTGTCAGCCCAGTGGTCTAATTTTAGAATTTTTCCATGTTGCGTTAACTATATCAAATCATGATTCAATTTTGTCAAATTCTCACTTGGTAGAATAAAGTTGAATGGTTGTGGTTATGCAAACATATGATAATATGAAGTGTTTTTGAGAAAAAATTTCAGGAGCATTCACAGTATCACGTAAATTTAGTTTCTTTTACTTGCTTTGTAAATTTTTTACCATAACGTCAAAACCAGTATGCACAATTGTGTTAATGAAGCTTCTGATAATTACGAGAGGATATTTTTAGGAGCATTCACAATAGTACGGAAAGGAGGAAATTGGGATTTTTCTCATGTGGGACTGGAAATCCTATCGATGATTGCCAGGGCCGGCCCAGGCCCAAGAGGCCTGGGCTACAACACTCTAAAAAATGCCAAAAATTGGGGCACACCCATAACTTTTAGTAGTATGCATGGGTAGGGGTCTTTTATAGCCCAATAGAAAAACAAAAAAAGGTCCAATAAGAACATTGAAAGGCCTAAAACAATTGGGGATCTTTTTGGGCCGGCAATAGGCCCTGCTCAATTTATATTCCTAGCAGCCAGTGTACCCTTGCTCTGGAAAATTATCCAGTGTTACCGAAGGTCTCTACCCCTCGTCCGTATCTCTCACTCTCTGGTTCACATTAATGATTCTCTCTCTCTCTCTCTCTCTCTCTCTCTCTCTCTCTCTCTCTCTCACACACACACACACACACATTTTCATTTTAAATCTTAAAATGATAATAACTTTTGTT
The DNA here is from genome assembly GCA_963854785.1 of Vaccinium vitis-idaea. NCBI lineage: Eukaryota > Viridiplantae > Streptophyta > Magnoliopsida > Ericales > Ericaceae > Vaccinium > Vaccinium vitis-idaea. The sequence continues at coordinate 34,855,683 of OY978216.1, read as the reverse complement.
TCACATATCCATTTTTTGTAAAATTTATATCTTTAAAATCTGCTCATAGAGATCTACTAATTGATATCCATATTGAATATAAAATTATGTAAAACAAATAATATATTTTTTCAATGTGAATTGTATATTTATATTCTACAATTAGCCCATTATGTTAACAATAAGATTATTATTTGACCGGTAAAAAGGGTATTTTTGCCTTTTCCAACTGTTAATTGTCAATGTACAAATGTTAATTCCCCATTCTCAGATGACAAACAGCGACGAACGATTGCTCCGACATACTCCGCCAGACTCTGAATCTCCAACGAACTTCTGTGAGGTCGATTAATCATTTCTCAATCTGTAACTGAAAGGGTATGCATTAGCGTATTGTAAGTTAATATTATGTAAATTTTTTAGTTTTCCAACCGATTTCGGCTCAATATTCAGAATAACGGCATTGGGAGTAAATAGAGTTATAGAGATACGACTCATAGGAGAATGAATTGACGAACCCCAGATAATAAGAGGTCACTTTTTTTCTAAGATGATATATATTTGGAGACTTTGGATTTTGATTTTTCTGTTATTATATAATAAGTAGTAGAACTTTATATTGTTTTGGCTTTTTCATACTATGATTGTTGTTGGAAAAATTATTTTAAGTGTTGTACTCTTAGGGCACAATTTTTAGACTAGGCCTAGGGCACTCCAAACTCTTGGGCCGGCCCTGATGATCGCGGGTGATGCGACCCCAATTGGCACCACAACTGTAACGTCTTGTTGACTGTTCCATTGGCCTCAGGCGAAATGCCATCGGCTGCCGTGACAGCAAGTTCTACGTCGTCACTGACCCGAATGACTACGACGCAGTAACTCTCCGACCCAGGACCCTACGCCATGCTGTCATCCAAGATGAGCCTCTTTGGATTGTGTCCAACAAATTGGAAATTTTTTCGATGTAATTGTGTAATGTGTATTTTGTAATCTTTCCCCAAGTTGGTGTATGCAATTAGCTAAAAATTTCAAGTCCTGAAGTCCTTGCCCCAAGTTCTTATCTTGCCTTTGTAATGTAAATGATGAGAGAGTTTGATGCAATGAAGATTGATTTGTCTTTGTTTTTGGGTTAATATTGTATATGTGCTCTTCAATGGCCCATATCCATGTCATCATTCCAGTGGCGCTTATTGAATCAAGCTACATTTATGCCTCTTTTTTTATAGCATTCTGGCAAGAAAAGAGAGCATTCAAGCTCATGCACATCTAACACAAATCTACGTAGTTATCAAGTGGTTCTATAAAATAAGGAAAGCTAAGCCAATATCTTCTCCCAAATTGAAACCATACACAAATCAACTCTTTCAAATCAATATCTTCAAGCTTTAGTAAACCATAAGCACATCAATATTTTTTACACCTCAACTACTCAAGTTTTATACACCTCAACTACTCAAGTTTTCAAACCATAAGCACATCAATATCTTCTCCCAAACTCAGTCTATCTACCAAAGTTTCTTCATTCTGCAAGTAGACAAGCGAAAAACTAAGTAAGAAACTACAAAATTCAACAAGCTACTCAAACAAAATTTCTTCATCTCCGCATGTCCTCCCCTTCCAGCAGGATTGAATGCTACATATTCAACTTGGTGTTTGATCGCACGCGTAATACAGCATCCCCTCTGTAGGTTTGTCGGACTCCACCAACTTCAATGCTGCCTTTCTCCTACATGTCCCTTGAAAAAAAGAAATTGATTCAAAACACTAGGGTGAGAACATAGGATTGATAATCAGGTTGCAGAACTCAATTTCCTACTCGTATCACTTAAGTACAGCAAGAAAGTTACAATGAAGAAAACAATTCTTCTTAAGCTCTCTTCCTCTTATTGGTTCCTATACACAAATTTCACTTTGCTTGGTATTTTTCCCACTCTTTTTTGTCCCCATTACCTTCGTTTCAGTGATGACTAGCATGACTAGCATTTTTCTTTCAGCTTCTTTTCAAAATCAAACAGAGGAAAATTTAACTTTTAGCAGAGATAATCAAGCGAGTTTTAACCAACTGTTAAAACTAATTGCTGTGCAACTTTACAATTCTTCTTGCATTCATATTACTAAAGAAAAATGGGATTCATTTACCAACGTAAACAATTATCGATTGACTCATTTTATTACAAATTTGTTGTTCGCATCTCCAAGCAGTAACGAATTTCAAATATGTTTTCAAGCTGGGTTATATTCAACCAAAACTTTGAAAAAAACAAAATCTAGAAGGTAATCTCATTGCAAATCAGACACAAATTTAAGGCTTCAAAAGCCAACAAAAAATGTCCAAACCATGCAAAGGCTTGGGATTGTTCAAGTTACATTTAGAGAAATTAAACGGAGACACTTCAAATCCAAAACCAAGATCTCATACTTCACATCAAAAAACCCTAATTTGTGATTTCAAAATGAACCCTTGAAATCAACACTCAAACAGATTTAAACTGAAAGAATCAAGCTTTGTTCGAGTTCGAAACCCTAGATTCATTCGAAAACCCTTGATTTCGAACCGAGAGAAAGAGAGAGACCCTTTTCCACATAATCAACACACACGCACACACACACACAGATCTAGTTATTTTATTTTACAAATCGCACAAAAAAAACCTACTTTCGTAAGTGATTCGAACAGTGAATCAACCAAAAAATGAGAGAGAGAGAGAGACCCCCGAACCTTGGTTGTCGATTCTCAATTTGTTCTCCTTCGATTTCTTCTTGTTCTCCTTTGCGATCTTCGATCAATTTCGATCCTTTCTCTTCTCTCTCTCTCTCTCTCGTTTCAAGAAAGCGTGAAGTGAGGATCCGGGAAGCTTTAGTTTAGACCTGCGAGTAAAAACGACCCGGATCCTATGTTTTTGACCCGCAAACTCCCTTGTTTTATCAGAGCTGTTGGATGAGATCCAACGGCTCACGCGAAAAGTTCGGATATAAGTTTAATCTGCTAGTCCTGATAGGTGTAGAGGGGAAAAATCTGGGTATGCTATTTCCACACCTCTATGAGATCAACAATATGCACTCTTCGCCGGAACCCTATGTTTGGTTCTTTTACTTCTTTGCAATGGAAAATAATTGTATGCTAGCGTGCCAGAGAGAGTTTTAAATCTCCTCTCTCAGATTAACTTTGGAAAACCAAATCTAATCAGGCGAGTTTTATTGGTTCAATTACCTCAATTAAGAGGATTTTTCCTTCAAAGTGAAGAAATGTAAACCAATATACTTAGGAAATCAAAGAACAACAAAGAAACAAGATACTTTGATTAATAAATCAAAGATAAACTTACTTCGAAATTGCCTTCAACTTCAAATATAAGCTAACAAGAACTTCGAACTTCGAACAATCGATTGTTACAAGAACAACTGAAATTTACTTCCTAATCTACTTCCTAATCCACTTCGAACTGAGTTGAAATCCTAATACTATTTTGCCAATGAACAAACCAATCATCATTTATTTGATAGTTATTTGTTGAAGATTTGTCCGGGACTTTTCACTCTTTGACTTCTTCTATTTATAGGCACTGCTTGTGATTTGAACTTCCCACTCAAAGAAAATTTGAACTTGGCTTGCTTCGAACTCCATCTTTGCACTTCAAATTGGCAATTTCTTCCCTCCAATAGATCTGAACTTGTTAATCTTCCTTCAGAATTTTTAATTTGAATATGCACAGTTACTTATCCAACTCAAATGATTAAGTGTTAAGGAAATAACTGCCTTGCACGATATGCTCCACGTGTCTTAACTGTCAACTACCTTTTTCATACGTTTACACGTGGAGTTCATGCATTTAGCAGTTGAAATCGGGGCTTCGAAGTCAATTTATTATATCAGTTTGACTTGTAACTGTCAATAATTGCTTTTCAAACATGAGAACCAATATGACATCGTATTAATCTATCTTTATATCAGTAATCCAGTGCATCTTCATTGACACATACTTGCCAACGTTTGGCATAATTGATTACGTGTCAATTAATTATTGGATTTGTTAATTTTATATGTAAACACCCTCGCCCTGCAAGGTAATAAACGGTTAGAGCACATTTGCCTCTCGTCGCCAAAGGCCCTCCGATGCTTAAGTTAGTAATGCGTTACTAAATAAGCCAAATTCACACAATGCATATAACTACGAGATCTAGCATACCTTTCTTCATGGGTATGAGTTCTTATTTATAAGTGTAGGCTACTTGTTTACCAAGGGGTCCTCGTTGCCCTAGGAATCCTTTCCTATATGGGACTTGTTCCATATAGCAATATAATCTTTATTCTGCAAGGATTCTACTCACGTTAGGAATCCTTGCCAATATTGGAGTCCTCTTCCAATATGGAAACTTAATGGCAATCCCTTTATTCATGGGATTCTTTCCTATTACGTAGGATCTGTAATCTAGAACTTTCTAGAATAATCTACCGCCCCTTCACTTGTTTGACGCAACTCCTGTGCACCCACTTGTGGTGCTACCAACCAAAACCACCAACACATGGTGTCATCCTAACCGTGCACGTGGGATGCCTTACTTGGCAATATCCGGGGGCACCCTCACGTGGCCCCCCCAAATTGAGCCACCCTCACGTGGTGTTCAGTCTGAGCACGTGGTTTGGCTCTCTCTTGTGTAATTGGATTTTACCCACTCCAATTGCTCCCTAGCTTTAGCTATTGTTGTTGCTTGTAAATGACAACATAAAGCTTACGACCGCCTTTATGATAATTGCGCTATTTGTCATAATCTTATGTGTTTGGCGTCCGTGATATTCAACACAATGGCTCAACTGACTAGGACTGCTCCTTGTACAGATTTCTCCTCGGCATCCACGTTACCGAGCTTGCGGGGCATGTTTGCACCAGCAGCCACACGTAGGATTGGGCATGATTTCTTTGAATATTCTTTTCTCACGAGGGAGACAAGTTTCGTCAGCTATACAATAATCATCGTAACATCCTGCACTTCGCACTTGGTGATGGTCCCTTGCACCCTCATGTTGTGCAACCGACCCAACATATGTATTGTACATGCTCGGATCAATCCAAATTCATTCAGCATCTGTGAAATTCGGCACAGTATTTTGTCATTCTATTTGCTTTGTTCTTGTCTGGTTTACCTTGCTCTGTATCATGTTGATTGGAAAAAGACTTTAATTTTTCCTTTGCGATTGCTCGTACTCCATTCAAACTTCATTTTGAGCCTTTTGCTTCTACTAAGATTTTCGTCTCAATTAAGACCTGCCGTCCTTGATGAAAGTCACGATTTGGACGGCATCAAATGAGCCATGTCGTACGACGACATCCTTGTTATTCATAGTTCAGGAGATATGTGCACGTCCTATTCGGCTACGTCCCTTTATACATAAGGGTTCCTTGGTTGGTAAGAATAGGGCTGTCAAAAAACATCCGCAAACCGCGAATCCGAACTGGACCGAACCAAACCGTAGGTTTTGGATTTGGTCCGTGGATTAATGGTCCGGACACGGATTGAAAAATTAGAAAACCGTGCTTCGCGGTTCGGTCCATGGATTTTCATAAAAGAACCGTGGATAAACCGAACCGGACCGGACCGTGAGAATTGAATCAATAAAAAAAATATAAAATATATATATAATATTGGGATAATAATTATAATTAAACATATTATTCTTACTTTTATATCCTAAATAGGCGGATGTGCGATAACTGAAAAGTAAAGGTTCAAACTATAATTAACAATTGTAATTTTATTTTTGCTTGCACGTATATTAGCTACTTATTGTATTGGGACTGGACTTGTTGTAGTGAAGACTTTTGTTTACTTGCTTTATATTATGCTGTTTTTGCATCTTTTTGCTACTGCCAATGGTACTCTCTTGAATGCGAATCTCTTTGAATCATTTTGAAGAATTGTTGTTGTGACTTGGTGTTGTTTATTAAAACATAAAAGCTACTGATGATGAATGGGTTCCAAAAGTTACAATGAGAATGTGAATGTGAATGTGGAATGTGAAATATGTTTTTTTATTTTGTGGAATGTAATAATCCGTGGATAAACCGTGAACTGAACCGTGATTTTTTTTATTGATTCGGAACCGGACCGTAGACTTTTGGTTTGGACACGGATTGCCTTACATTGAACCGTAGACTTTTGGTTCGGTCCTAAGATTCATACCAATCCGCACCAAACCGGACCGTTGACACCCCTAGGTAAGAAGGCTCCAACCCCCAAAAAAACTCAAAATCTATGGCAAAAATTAATCCCTAGTCTTTTCTTCAGTCCGACCCAGTTCGGCATATCTGTGCACTCTCACGTGGTGCTGCCGACCAGAGTACTTGTTCGGCGTTACTACCTGTGTTACTTACACTATAAAACACACTAACCGATGTGCATATGCACCGTCTGTACAAACATCGTGCCTAGCAACCTCACGTGTTGTGCACGAGTTTGGCGTAGTCCATGCAATGCTCAAGAGGTGTTATGATAGCTGGTCAAAATTTTATTTGATAATTCACCCTTCGTGGCACTTAACTTGTTTAGCACAGCCTTCATGGTGCTAATATAATTCTCATTTGGGCTGCTGCACAGTACTGTCAGACTTCTGTCAAGCTCCTGAATGCCTCCAGCCATTACCATTGCTATTATGCTTTGCCCAAGTCTCTTCATACATGGCACTAAGTCTCTCTAGCTTTATCCACTGTTGTGATCTTAGTTTTTGTACTTAGTTTGGCTTGGGCTTCTTCATGCTAAGCAATTGCCTAGGGTTTACTCTAGCAATCTTTCAACATTGTTTATTGCTATGATTTTTCGTATTTGGCATTACTCATTGCCTTTCAGCCCAAGTTTATTCGTACTTAGCGACTTTTTAAGCATTGCTCACTATTTATGCTCGAGTTTCTTCCTATCCAACAAAAGTCAAGCAGTATTCATTGCTTTTACATAAGTTTCCTCATGCCTAAGTGTCTTTGCACTTAGCAAATTACAAGCAATGCTCGTTGCTTATTGTCCAAGTTTCTTCGTACTCAGCAATTTCCAAGCAATACTCACTGGTTATGCTCAAGTATGTTCGTACTTGGCAATATTCGTTGCCTAAGGCTAAATTTTCTCGCAATTAACTTTTTTTCAAGCAATATTCGCCGCTTAACAATGTTCAAACAATATTCGTTGCTTGCCTCCCAAGTTTCTTCGTACTTGAAAAAAATTGAGCAATATTTGTTGCCTAAACCTAAGTTTTTTCGCACTTAGCTTGTGGACGTCCCTCCGGAGGATCTCGATCGATTCAGAGTCGCCACCCGGGTTTTAGCGGATTGTCACCGAGGAACCGAACTCGATTGACTCGTGCCTCATTCCATGGATAAGGAATACTGGTCCGTCATCACCATACTATCTTAGGTTCGAGAGCTCAGTTACGAGAGGGGAAGGGTTTTACGGCACCCCCCTCGCCCGGTTAAAAGACCGGTCTCTACTTGACTTTTGTGGGATTGTAATGAATGTATGCAACTCAACTTTGAACAAGTAAGGGGGATGGGGGATGGGAAGCCAAATAACGATGATAAACATAACAATAAGCTACGGTGTATACTTGTGCTCCGTGAATCTACATGAATGGTGATGATATGCAAGTATGAATTAGTAAATACACAAAACAGCAAACCACAGTGTTAGTTCATGATTAACAATGACAGAATAACTCAAAATAACACTACAAGTTACTGTACAGCAAAACCAATCTGATCCTCCACAATAGTCCGAGCGCTCAATAGATGAGCTTGAGCGCTCAAAGCCTTCTCACTCACTCGTGCTTTTGATGTTCCTAATGATTCTGATTTGATGAAAATATGACTCAACCACCATTGTTCACTCAAAAACGGCATTTGAATCACTAAACAAAATGGCATAATCACATAACCATGGGTTTAAAACTCATCCATGGACCAAAATGAGGCAAACAGTATAGAAGGAATGAAGGCTCAATGCTTTAAAACTTTGCAGAACACTCAAAATGCCAAGAACAAGCTGGAATGAGAGAAAGATTTGATTGGACCAGAAGACGGTTTGAGCGCTCAAAGAGATGCATTGAGCGCTCAAGCCATCTCCTGGATTTGAGTGTTTTTGCTGCATTCTGCCCTCATCTGGACCACAAACTAGTTCAACATGATATATGATGATGCATAATGTATTGAAACTTCACCAACATGAATAAAATAAACTTGAGGTATCCACATGAGCGAAGAGTAAGCATTGGACCATGCATAAGCATGATTAGAGTGAGAGGGAGAAGAGGTCAGGTTGGCTTAGCCAAACATCAACACACACACACACTAGAGAAGAGATTAGGTTGGCTTAGCCAAACATCAACACACACACACACATTTCATAAATTGGAGACAGAATACAGAACCAGAATAAACATGATTGAAGTATCAAAACTGAGCAAGGCTTGAGTGCTCATAGTCCTTGTTTTGAGCGTTCAACCCCCATTCAAGGGCTGTGAGTTTCTGTGATTTCTGACCATTCTTTGATATTGACATAAACTTGAAACTTTCTGATCATGGTTAAAGGAAGTGAGGTACACTGTCCATTTCATGGAATGGGATCATCCATGGCTTGATGATGGTAAACATTGCTTTTATGGCTTTTGGGGTTCATTGATCAATGATCAGAGGCAAAATAAGTTGATTTGGGAAAAGATGAACCAACAAACAGCCATAATAGTGGCAGTACCAACATAAGAGATGATCAGAAACCACAAAACATGAAGAGTGCTCAAACAGCTTGAGCGCTCACAATGCAAGCTTTGAGCGCTCAAACTCTTTAAGGCTGGGGTTTTCAAAAGTTGTTTTCTTGTACATTTAAGACTTTGTGAATCCATTAAAGGTATAGAGGGCCTCCATGAACCCACTGGTGTGACGCCCTACATTTTCTTTTCCTTATTAATATTTTCGTATTAAAATTTAGCTTTTATGGTCGGGCTAGTAAAATTATTTTGGCGCTCACTACAAGTACATTTGGTGCTATCATAATTTTAGTGTGTATAACCTATCATTTTTATTTCATTTTATTTATTATTTGGCCATTTATAATTGGCGTAGTGGTCGGGTCCTATTTAATTATTTTTACAGGTATTTTGAAAATGCAAGTTTAAACTTATTAGATTATTGTGGAATATAATAGTATTAGGCTAATTAGATAAATACACCTAATTTTATCAATTAGTTACGTGATTCTAATATATCAATTAGCTAATATTTAGGGTGCGTGGCTTACTGGGAAGTTGCTAAGTTGCTTATAAATACATTCATTAACTAGGGTTTTGTTATTAGTTAACGATAGGAGAGGAAAGTGATAGCCGCAACAACATGATCCTTCAAGGTGGTGTTTAGCTCTGGTTCTCAATCATCCGTTGAAATTGGTAAGTATTTTTCTTCTCTCTCTCCATTAGTTCGGTCAATGGGGTTTGATATAGGGAGAAGTAATTATTGGGTTGCACATTCCCTTTGTTCTATTTGTGGTCTTTAATTTTCTTGGGATAACTCGGTTGTCGTGGTGCGGGTTGGTGCAGAAAGAAAGAAATGGTGGAGGGTTATGCGTGGCAAAGGCAGTGGAGTTGTGTGCCACGTTTGTGCCAATTAGATGGCTGGGTTTGTCTGGCTTAAGTGTTGTGAGTTTTTGGTGCCATTTATGTTTAATATGTAGTTCCCCTTAGAAAATTTGTAATTTTGGAGTATACGGTTTGTGATGGAAATCCCAGTTGGTGTTTCATAGGAGTAATAGGTGGCGTTAGGCCCATGTATTTTGCCTTGATGAAGTGCACGTGTAAGTCAGATTGTGTTGGGAACCAAGTCATATGGGAATTAGAATTTAATTTGGGTTTTGAATTGGCTATGCACTTTAAAAGAAGTCTGGAGTGGTGATGGTTACCCATTTTGACTAGAATTGTTCTTAAAGGATAGAATTTGGTTGCTACTGTTGGCTAATTACTAAACTATGATTAGCTTAGGTTACTGCTTAATTAGCTTAGGATATTCTAGCTTTCATAATTGGTGATGTATTATTTGTATAGTTAGTTGTTTTGTATTTTCTATTTTGTACAGGCTAGTCTCTTTTGACGTGATCAAGTTGCATTATTTTTGGACCCAGGTGAGTGGTTAAACATGTTATGTATTTTCGAACTCGCCGTGTTCCTTAAATTATTCTTTTGGAAAAATTATCATTTGATTATTGAAACCGTGAATTGTTTGTATTTAATCTTTTAATTGGCATGCGATAAAAAAAATGTTCTTTTGGTGAGAACTTGGTGGATATTGATGGGAACATTTATTGTTGAAAGTCCAGGGAAATTAATCCTCTGTGTGCGGGTGACTCTGACCATTAGGGAAGAGACCGTGTCTTGGCCGGTGACCCTAATGCTCAACGGCTAACTTTCGCCGGATCGTTCTTAGGGAAAAGTTCCACGGGCTGCCTACTCGTGGTGACTCTAAGTTTCGATATTGGATCCAATTTTTGAGAGATTTGTTCACTGGCACTCGGTACTATTTGGTATTGGTTGTGGTTCCCCATTGTTGTTGGATATCGTACTGTGATCACCAAAAAGACTTGTTGTTGGTAAAAAGATTTGTTGATATAATTTGTTGCTTTGTGGTGCACCTCGTATGCCAAATTATATTTATATGTTAAAATATTTTTATCCCTGCTTTAGAACTTTATTTATTACACATGTTTTGCCATTCACTGAGCTGTGAGCTGACGGATTTAATCCACCATCATTTTCAGGCAAATCGAGTCGATAGGTGAGGACTCTGGCGACCTCTTGGGGAATAATTGTGTCGACCTCCTTAGGATATTGCATCACAGTTTTATAATTTTATTTATTCGCTTCCGCATTTTGTTAAACCTTTTTGGTAAATTGCAATTCTGCTATCATTTGTGGACAATATTATTGTTGGGTTCATGGGATGGTTTTTTTTTTTCCATGCTTATGTTCGGACAAATTTTGTTTTTAATAATAAAGAACAATCATTAGTGCTTTATGGTTTATTTTATTTGAGGTTTCGTGTCCCATGGGTTTGCCCCGTGGCACACGGCCGATCATTTCCATTTTGGGGCGTGACAACTAGTCTCCCTCAGGAGTACCAACCCGTAACTTTCACATGGATTTCTACATTTGAACTTTGATTGGGGCTTGAACTTGGGATTTTGGTGGATGATTGGATTGTGGCTGTATTTACAAGTGTAGTGTGGGTTGTTTTGGACAGATTATGATGGGTGTGGGTTGGCTTGAGCTGATTTTGAGTAGATGATGGTGTATTCTAGTGAGAGGTTTTGAGGATCAAGTGGGTTTGATGGATGGAAAAGGATTAAGCTTCAAGTAATGGATGAAGTGGGTTGATGATTGCTGGAAATATAGTTTGACAGGGAGAGAGTGAGGGCTCAGAATATGAGAGAATGTCTAACCCCTATAAATGGTGTAGAAGGGTGGTTTTTATAGAGTGAAATGGGGGGGGGGGGGGAAATGGGTTTTCTTGAAATGGAGGGCCTAATGAAGCAATATAGGCTCACCCTGGGGTCTATCAGGTGCAGAACAACAAAAAAACGGCTGGGTGGCTGCCATTCAGTTGAAATCTCATCATTAGATGCTCTGCCATCGATAGACTGGACAAAGCTTGAGCGCTCAAACAGGGGGTTTGAGCGCTCAAACCCCTTTGAGCACAGTGGTTGGTTTTGGTTTATTTTGGTATTTTGAAGGGTATTTTGGCCATTTGGGTTGGTTTAGGTTATTTGGGAATGGTTTGGGGTGGTTCATGGTGGTTTGAGGCAAGTTCAAGCCTTCCTCTTAACCTTAAGGTATTCACTGGTGGTTTTCTCATCATCGGGAGTGCTTGACAAGTATCCCGGGTCAAAGTTGGGGTTTCTACATAGCTCTTTTGCAAGCAATATTCGCTGCTTAACAATATTCAAGCAATATTCGTTGCTTGCTTCCCAAGTTCTTCATTCTTGGCAAAATTTGAGTAATATTCGTTGCCTAAGCCTAAGTTTTTCGCACTTAGCTCTTTTGCAAGCAATATTCGCTGCTTAACAATGTTCAAGCAATATTCGTTGCTTGCTTCCCAAGTTCTTCATTCTTGGCAAAATTTGATCAATATTCGTTGCTCATGGCCTAAGTTTATTCGTACTTAGCCACTTTCAAGCAATGCTTGTTGCTTAATCGTAATTTTTTTTGTACTTATTAATATTTCATGCATTTATTCGTTGCCTAATCCTAAGTTTTTTCGTACTTAGCTTTTCTCAAACAATAATGCGTTACTAAATAAACCAAGTTCACACAATGCATATAACTACGAGATCTAGCGGTGGTCTACCCTAACGGTGGTCTGTTATACGTTGAATAGAACCCTAAATTTCGTCACAATTATGTTATGAGGAGAGGTTTAATTGAAACCCTAGTCCCTTCTCTCACTCGTTTTTCGAAACCTTTCATCGTTTTGTAGTTAACTTTAGTTATCCTTTTAGTTTAATCAAATCAAATCTAAACTCTTGCACGTTTTCAGAATTGGATTATAAATAAATTGAAATTGCAGCAACTTAGCTTTTTACTCTCTGTGGACGATCTCAGACTTAACCACTGTTCTTCGGAATAATAGTTAATTCCTTATTTTATAAATTATGTTTTTGGTAAGAAAACGACCTACCAAGAGGACCAAACCGCCGGTTCAACGGAATTTTTTTTTCCAGCCCTACTAAAGAGTGTTACGGGATAAAATTGTTTTCCGACTCCATGTGAGTTTTCAGAATATTGTTGGTGCAATTAGAGCATGTACAATTGTTGTCCTTTTGAAGCAAATTAAATACTTCTATTCGTTAGAGGTTATAAAGTACGATATGGTTTCCACCAAAGAGCTTGATCCTAATAGATAATGATTTCTTGATGCAAATATAGTTGTGATCACTGACCGATTTTCTAAATTTCGATGATGCACCAAATTTTACTTAGTTTATTTCAATCTTACAAAATCATTAGTATTTTTCAATATTTGCATTCAATGAGTCTAGATGCATTCGCTAACACAAAATGTTGCGGCTTACGAAAAAACTATGCCACATCAACGTGAAGACGTGGTATAACAGTTCACTATAATCGGTCAGAAAATACATGCATGCCCCTTATTTTGAAAGGTATCATGAAATTCCAACATAATCCAAAAAGATAGTACATAATAACATTTGAAACTTTGTTTGAAAGAAACAAAAGTTCTTCAATAACTATGAAAAGAAAAACTCACTTTTTGTAACTGGTACCTTGCGGTTAATTAATTTTATGTTATCAAAACCGTCGTATCTCCAATACTTCATACTGTATAAATACTTGCACTTCATTTTGGGGTTTCAGCAGAAGCACACCAAAGCAAGAGTGCACGACTAGGAAGTACACACACGGGACACCGACGATTCATAATAAATGAGGACACATATACGACTAGAAGAGAAGAGTGTTGGTGCTTCAAAGGTGCACGGATTCATGGAAACTGGAAACTCTACCTAGTTATTATCGAGAGTTCTGGTGTTCGTATTGCATGGTTGCGAGAATTGGAGGAAGGTCATCCCAATAGCTATTATGAATCATTTTCAAATGAGTAAGGTGACTTTTATGGACTCTGCGAGCTGCTAGAAGCACGTTACTGGTTACATACATCTCAAGTAGCAATATTTTTACAAACTCAAGCTACTATTGTCAGCAAAATCCGTTAGTAATTTGACAAATTTAAAGGAGCCCAAACGTCAGCAAAATCCATTAGTAATTTGACAAATTTAGACGGTAGATGTATAATAGACTGACGGAGCAATAGGTTTAGGTGTAAAATTGAAGTATACGATAGTTTGGGTGTTAAATGGATATTGAGGTCAAAATTTTGGATGTATCTTAAATTTTCCCCAATATACAATTTGCGCTGAGAGAAAAGAGAAACTTGAAAGTCGTTTTCTTTTGTTAGGTGTTCGGTGACTTGATTAATTGCTCCCATCGTAAGGTTCAAGAAAAACAAATTACTATGCTCATTCAGACGAGCTGAAACATAGCGCTATTAGAGCTTCTCTAATGGTTTCCGCCATTTTTTAAAGCCTAAGTAATTATTTGGCTTGAAAGAGTATTATTTGATCAAAATTTGGTAAAAATGCTCAATGGTGCTAAAAGCATTATTTGGTAGTCACAACTAATTTACACCCGACGGATCTAGGAATTTCCCTTAGTGGGGCACCAATTTCTACCAAGCTTTACAAAAATTTAGGGAGCTGATTTTGGGGCTCTCTTTTTTGATGCAGGTACTCTAAAATATAATGAAGTTACAAAACTATCCTTTTGAAAATATAAAAATTACTGGAGGCACTCCACCCTCAAATTATCTCCTCATTTACAGAGGCACTCCAAACAAAAAATTGAACTAAAACCAAAAGGAAAAAGATAGAAGCAATTAACATTAGCAGTCCAAATGATAACTGTTTTCCAGAAATTAACATTAGCAGTCCAAATGATAACTGTTTTCCAGAAATTAACATTAGCAATCCAAATGGATGGATTGGGGAGGAGAAATCAACAATCAGTGCAATGGCTAGATGGATTGGGGAGGGAGATTAATCAAAATGCTTGAAAAATTGAAAAAACAGGGGGAGGGGAGGGGAGGGAAGCCGGTGTTCAAGAGATTGGCGTGAAGTGCCCGGCCTCCACCTGAGCGGCGGTGGCTGAAAAAAGGGGCTTACGAGAGAAGTTAGGTTAGAGAGAGTTGGGTTAGAAAAACTTCAAAAATATACATAACAAATTTACAGCTAGAACATGGAAACCTTAAAAAAATTACAGCTAGAACAAGGAAACCTTATATCAGAATACCAAGGTAAGTTTCGACGTGGAGAATCTACTAAAAAAAGAAATAAAAATAATCACAAACCTGAACCAGCTTTCAGATTCGAAAAATTTCCAACATTTATGCCTATAGTGGTAGTGGTGGTGATGTATTGAAGCGCATCTTTTTTCCCCTGTTTGGTTCCCCTCTCATCTGGATTTGTGAAGCGACGATGGCAAAAAATTTTAGCTGATCAACCACGCCTTTCTTAAAATACACAAAACCCACTCAATCATAACTTAATCCCGACAAAATCATAAGAAAATAACTAAAAAACTACATTCCGAGCTTGAGCACCCAATTCACAATAGAGTTTTTGTTACAGGTTAGGGTTTGGGTGGACGTCCATTTTTTAGGAGCGCATGAAGTAAAATTGAGAGTAAAAAACTTTTGGAGCGCCTGAAGTAAAATTGGAACTTGCAAAATGGTGGTTTTGGAAAATCACTGTAGCTTGGAGTACCTGCATCAATTTTTGGAGTGCGATTATCAGTTCCCAAAATTTAAAGCGTAGCACAACAATATAAAATTTGTTTCCAACTTATGCAATATTAGCATATGTATCTGAAAAACCCTAAACTCTCAATCAGAAAGCCCTAATTAAAATCCTAATAAAAAAACACTAATAAAAAGGCCTAACCTATTATTCAAATAAATAGTTTTGACTACCTAGAATTTGGGAGTATTTGTAAGGGGACTTTGATTGTATATAAACAAGGGACAATTACCACTAAATTCACTTTTGAGAAAGTAATTCCCACCATGGCAAGTTGGGCTTTCTTTTTCTTTCAAAGTGCATAAATTCAAAGTGCCTAAACCCTAGTGGGAATTAAGTTTCAACCCTTGACCTAGCGAGAATTAAGTTTTCAAAATGTCTACAAGTAATTTTCCGTATAAACAATATAGAATGGGACAAATGTCACAAAAACCAACCTGTTCAAAGCAGCAAATATTGGAAACTGGAATTGAAGAGACCGACATCCAAATATTTATATATTAATATTTATGTATGGAGTGTTAATATATGTAGACCTGTATATCAGCATGGCTAAAAGAAATATATGTATATTTATCCATAGCATATCAGAGAGAGAGAGAGAGAGAGAGACCGAGAGTTGAGAGAGATTGAGAGTGTGAGACCTCGTTACCTTGGTGAAGTGATGGGTTGGATTGCGATCTAGTCGGCGATTGCCAACAACAAGCAACTCAACATCTCAACGACTGCCTTCTCCAGTTCTCCTCCTCCTCTCTCCAGATCTAAAAAGATAGTCATTTGGTTTTTTTTTTTTTTTTGATCTGGTGAGCCTTATCATATTTTTTGATTAGACGCCAGCCTTCTCCTCCTCTATTTTTTGTTTAGATTTGATTTTCGTTATTTAAAAAATAAAAAAAAAACTAAAATTGTGGGGGGCACGTGACCCCGTGCCCCTGTATGCCTCCGTCCATTTACAGCTATTGAATTGCTCCAAAAAGACATCAGATCACCATTTTCAAGGCCTAGCTAATTTGGCTAAAGCAATGGCGCTAGCCTTTCTTTGGCTACCAAAAGGGATTCCCATTGGAGGAGAGAATTTTGGCCTTTAGAAAGCCAAATTGACTTTCCATTGAGATGCTCTTACAGCTGTAACAAAATCAAAAGATAAAGGTTAGATTTCTTTATTGAACCAAACACGCCTAATTCAACACTGGCAAGTGGCAAAATGCAAAATGACGAGGCTACTTACCTATTCTTCAATTTTTAAAAGGATTGGATTATCCTATGTTATTATTGGTTTCTTAACACCTAAGAAATAGAATTCCAATTTCTTGTATGGAAGGTTTTGGACGAGGGTACTCTCTAGTGATTAAAAGGTTCATTTGAGACTATTGTAAGTTTTGGATCACTTTGTTGATCGAAAGTGTTCACTATTTAGAGCTTGTCGAGAATATGAAAATCACACAAAAACTGACGTTCATTGAATATTAATTGTTACGATTTTAAAAGACAATTATCTTCAACTAAATGAGTTCTAAGGTGCCAGTACTTTTTCTTAAAAAGAAATGTGTTCAAAAAACCAAGCTTCTCAATATTAGATCTATATCGTTTTACACATAATTGAGACAGATTTTTTACCCCTAAAATGTGAACTGTTTCGATGTTAAGTTAGAGTAAAAAATGGCCGATAAATGTCCCAAACTAGACTGTCATATCCTTTTAGGGTCTCAGAGAATCCAAACTTGATAATTTTTGGGTCAACAAGTGGGCCGAGCAAAGGGCCCCATGCAATTTGGGATTTTTCCATGGAATGGGATCCTATCCAGTCCTTTTTAAGTCTTGTCCCAGTTATTGTTGGACAATTTCCGAATTTTATTTAATAATCGGGACAGTTAATATTGTAAACCTCATCGAGAATATTTGGATTGCAACAAATCATGCTAATCGGATATGGATTAATGTATTATTGAAATATATTTATGTTTAGAAAAATAAATTTTTATCCAGTGTTTCAAATAATTTTTAAACTCATTATTCCCAAGATAAATGTGTTTCGAAAGTATGTTTAACCATATTTAATTAACAAGAAATTTTTCATGCTTAATATTCTCGACAAACTCTTAAATATCAACGGGTCCAATCATTAAAAACAAATCTGGGAAGACCCGAAGACGATCCGGACGAGACCATGAGAGGATCCATTCCTTTTTCGATACCGACGGCAGAACGACCAATCGAATTCAACGCGTTCAGATAGTACGCTTCTCGATATTCGATTCTCTTACATTTCTTCCACCCACTTTCTATATAAATATATCTCTCTGCCATTGTTTCGATCTTATCTTGCACAGAAGAAAGAGGAGAGAGAGAGAGAGAGATGGCGACACTTGGTGGAATCAAAGAAGCGGGGGGCAGTGCGAACAGCTTAGAGGTCGACAACCTCGCTCGTTTCGCCGTCGACGACCACAACAAGAAAGAGGTATCTCTCTCTCTCTCTCTCTCAAACACACACAAGTATGAAGGGCGAAATCGATTTGTTTTTGTTCTTGTGAAAAATATGTACCCTGATACTCCTAGTTTCGCATTTTTCTTGCTTGACTGCTTTTTTGTTTCTTTCAATACTTCGATCCAACCAATTTCAACGTTAAGCCATGTTCTGATCCACATAATCTTTAAGTGCAAATGATTTCAGTTGTCAGAGGTTAATTTCATTCAAACGTGTGGATTGATCCTGTAGTTTATCTGGGAAATGTTTATTTTTTGGAAAATTTGAACTTCAACGTTTTACATTTTAATGGACTGATTATAGATTCTATGATTAATATTAGGAGGGAAGGTGGGCATCTGATTGCCATTCGCAGTTGGATAGATCATCATGAACAGGGGCGTCACCAGGAATCTTTTTCGGCATTGATAAAATGAATTCAAATATTTTGTATACGAAGTAGTATATGAGATATAAACATATATTTTTTTTGGAAATTTATTCGGGCCTGGTTTGTTATGTTTTGTTGAGCTATGTTATCTACTTACAAGTCCCGGTGAATTATTATTTACTGTGGCTTCATACCAATGATCCAGTGCAGATCATTGCAGACAATATTAAGAGATTCAAATTGAAATTTAAAATTTTAGTGTATTTTTTTAAGTCGGTGGGTTTGCTTGAAATCCCTCAAACCCATGTGTAGCCGCCCCTGATCATGAATCACTTCTTTATTTCAACCCGCTCCCACATTGGAGGGGATTTGGACCCATATTCTTAGCCCTCAAGATTTGTGCCACCCAAACTGAGTCTGAAAGCTATGTCAGTAATCTAATTGTTTTTATTTCTTACATCCTGTGGTTTCCTAAGATGATCATTTTCTTTTTGTGGGTACGTGAATTCAATAAACATTATTTCATTGCAACGTTTGATGAAATGAGACTATGAGAAGAGTTCATTGCGTTAAAGATAGGGGGTGGTCACTTCAATATCATAATCGAGATGATTAATTTGAAGTGATTTGCACAATAACAGCCAAGTTTTTCCTCCTGATTACATAGGATAGCAACCAAAATCATGCAACCAAAACAAAAATTAAGTTAATTCTGGGCCTGTTGTAAATTGGGAAAAAGCAAATCTTTTCTTCTTGGGCATTATTTTAAGAGTTCAATTTTTCCTTGATAGAAAATGACGCTTGTTAAGTTTTTGTGTGATGGGGAAGATTAACCCTTCTCCTTCACATAAACTACCGTTTGAGTCATGTTCCAGTCTCCCTCCTTAATGAGCTAACTGCACAAGAATCTTGTGTGTTAATGGCATCCAGCCTATGTGGCAAGAGGGCACTACAACGCTGAAGTCAGAGTGCACTACAATAAGTACCAATGGGAGTAGGAGAGATGGTGTACTGTCTTAAGGTTGCATCATGGACTATTTATAGGATGAATGACTTGCCGTCTAAGCAGCCATACCAGACATCTTCCCATCCCGATATTTACGGGCTCTTCAACGGATATGAGATCCCATCATGATTTCATACAAGAGATCAGCGAAGTGGTTTCACTCAGATATCCGTGTGGCACATCATGATTTCATGATGTTGTGGATTGGGCTTTTCCAATCCCATAGCCCCACCAGTCCACAGCCGACCAGAGTGGCCCATCCTCGCTGTTCCATGATTTGGGCACACGATCAAACTGTGTCTTCAATGAACTTTAGGCCTAGCCGAAGAGCCCAACCCTCATTACACTATTCGGCCATCCAGAATTTGTACAATTTGTAAATGAGCGACAATGATGATTATTTCATCCCAAGTGACGGAGGACAAGACAATTATTTTTACTTTTCCTTTGCAACTATTCAGTTTATGTAAAGTTTCCTTCTCACGGTGTTTGTTGAATTGATTCTCTATATACAATTGAGGTGTGTTATTAAATTTCTAAACTGAAATGTCCATTCATGATTTTTATTCTTCTGTCTTGGTTTTTATTTTTATTTTTCGTGGGGCAGAATGCGCTTCTTCAATTTGGGAAAGTTGTGAATGTGAAGCAGCAGGTGGTTGCTGGAACTGTGTACTACATAACACTTGAAGCAACTGATGGTGGTCAGAAGAAAGTTTATGAAGCAAAGGTCTGGGTGAAGCCATGGCTGGACTTTAAGGAGGTGCAGGAGTTCAAGCCCATTGCTTAGCAAGGTAACTATAGCTACAGAACACGGATCACTTTCTATGGTTCAAGTAGGTGGTTGTTACTCAGAAATGTGGTATTACTGATAGTGTTGAGATCGTTGTCTGAATGCAGCTGCCAATGTTAAAACTCTTACACTTAAGTTGCAAATAATATTTCACTAACTCAAAGAGTTCCAATGTTAATGAAAATTTGAATTTGAAATATTAATATTTCTGATTATAGTTCCACAGAGATTTTGCTTTATTGTAGAGGTACCACCTTGCGAGAGAGAAGATTGCACAAACATGAAATTAAAAAATGTATTCTGAGTAGTCCAACAAGAAGCAGGAAAGAACAAGAAATAAAAATACACCGCTAGGATTGATTGGAATGATGAATTTTCAAAGAAGGGCCTGCTTGATGCTTTAATAAGTGATGGAGTTTGTTAGTAAATTTATGGATGGTTGCATTAGTTTTCAGTGTAGAAGATATAGCAGAGACAGTTTGATTTTAGCTGTATTTATCTAAGGAACTTCGAATTAAAGTTTAGTCAATGAATTTTTCTATTTTATTCGTGTTTCCATGGCGTCAGAAGATAATCTGTAACTGAAAGTGCAGCGATGAGGCTTATATCTTATTCTCCCATTTGGGCAGTGTATTTACGTAATGTTTATTGCATTTGGACAATTAGTTATAAACTATACTTAGAGCCAAGGCGAGTCTTATGAGAGTACAAGAGATTCTCGGTCATCAAGAACCGATTTTATGTCTCTTTCTTGTGTGTGTGCATATTAGTTGCATGAAGCAGGAGCAGGTGTGGAAGCAGGAGCGGGATATTATATAAGCTCCCAAGGTTGGCAGCGTGAAAGGAACGTGTACATATATTATGACTTTCCTATAGCATAGGAAATACTAGTGTTTAGAAAGTGAGCCGCCTAGGCCGACTAGTCCCTGCCTAGTCACTAGGTGATGGTCCAGCACCTAGATTGGGAAGCCGACTAGTTGGCGCCTAGTCCCCGCCTAGGGTGCTAAGCGGCCGACTAGCTAACACCTAGGCTCTAGGTGTCCCTTTTCCGCCCGACAAGTGCCTAGCGAGTTTTAGCACATTGGGAAATACACTTTAATACTAAAATCATTTTAGCGAGTAAAATAATATGGGCCAAGTCTACCTTAAGTATAGGAAATGGGAGTGTTAGAATGTATGGTTTTCTTTTCAACATATTATGACTTGGGCTATATATATGAGCTAAATCGAAAACCAATTCATAAAGCTAAGTAGTATATTGTTGTTTTTCTATTCCAGTATTGTACAAAAGCTCCCATCTCAATGGGAGCAATCTCCCGTCAAGCTCCTAAGTTGGGAGCGCAGAATTTCACTCCGAAGGTGAGAGCGGCACTACTTTAGAAGCTCCCTGCAACTAAGGTTTGCACACATGTTTTTGTGTGTTGCTTCTAGAGTTGAAGTACTATCAAAGATTTGGGTTACTGAACAAAAATATGACACCTACCTTATGTCGGCATGGGTAGGATCTCTTGCCGCCCAAAACTGCATATTTATTGCAAAAAGCCACAAACTGATACTCAGCTGCGTTGTGCTTAAATCCTATTCAAGAAAACCCTTTATAGAAGTCCACAGGATAGAACTGCAAAACAAAATCACCCTGTATGGGGTAGGCTAGTACTGAGAAAGCCAAAGACGGAGGGACATAGGGGCCGATGCCCTTCCAAGAACCCTGTAATGTTAGACAAAATCAATCCAGAGAAATCCCATAAGATATAATGGTCCCCAAGAAACTTTTGGACTTTTACACTTGTTCTCCGCTTCTATTTCTTCCAGTTATATTCTTTGTTTATCCAATGGGCCTGTTAAATTGTAGATTCGCACTAATCTATCTTGTAGAGGCCGAACATAGTTCTTCTTTGGAATTTGGACAAAGTAATGCACATCTAAGTTTTGAACCTTGATTATGAAATTTTAACTAATTATACTTCCTAGGTGCTCTTGAACATACCCCTGACATGCTCTCACTTTGAGATCTGGCTTTTCTTTTGTTAAAGACTTGTTAAGGAAACCACAATGAAGAGTTTGATCGGTGCTTTTGTCTTAGTAACATGCAAACAAGGTGTTTCAAAAACTTTCCATTATGAGGTGGAAGTTGATAAATTGTGCCCCTCCTGCTAATGCCACTGCAGCATGGCCCTCATGTAAATGTCTTATGGCATACATTCGTTTATGTGTTTGTATATTGCAGGCATCAAATCCCTTTCTCCTCTCTTCCCAATATGTTAATATGTTTGAATCACGTATTGTTCGATCATTTGATCCATGCCTATGGTTCAGTTCCTAGAATACATTAAGAATTAACTGTTTGTTTCTTTAGAACTTGATCTAGTCATGACGTTTTTCCACAAGCATGTATCCGGTTTGGATGCAGTTGTTTGGAAGTTATTCATATTTTTGTGTGTTGAGCTGTTATAGTAATAGTAGCTGCAAACAAGGTGATCACTGCATGGGTGTTATCTGATCCATATGTGCAGAAGTCGAACCTTTGTTAGTATGCAATCTGGTTACATGTCCTTTTCCTTGCATGAGAATATCAGCTAGAGCTTTAATAATAAGAAAGTTAAAAGTAACTTCATACATATTCTCCTCCTCTAGGCTCTGGGAATTTTACTGACGTTTTTTTTCTTATTATATTTTAAGGCTTAATTACAAATTACCCCCTTTAGCTGTTATACCTTTTCACCTTACCTCTTCTCTAAAAAAGTCTACACCTTGCCCTTTCATGTATCATTTCGTATTACTTAGCCCCTTTTGTTATTCTTCCGTCCTTATTTAAGCGTTAAGACTTTGATATGACATTCACATGTGAATTATTTATGACGGAAATACCCCTTTCTGCCGAGACACTAATATAGAATGATTGAATGACTCATATCTAAATATTTACAAGTGTCAGCCTGTCAGGATCACCAACATTAGAGGCGTAGTGTGTTCATAGAGCTAATAAATGGCAGAGAAATTCATGTACCTGAATTGGAAGGCGTACTTAAGAAAAAGATAAAGGGGGGGGGGGGAGTTTATGAATATATTTCGACTAACTATAAACAAATATGGGGCCGGATCCGTGGACACATTTTAACCCTCCATCTCAGCCATTGAGATGGAGGGCTGAGATTAGAAGTTAAAAAGGCCCACACACTGAACCCTCTCTCACTCTCCCCACCAAAAATGCTGATACAACTCTACCTCTCCCTCCAGTCCCCGTGACGAGCCGACACCGACGAAGCGTTCCTCCTCCGACGATGACGAATTCATAGTCGTTTTTTAAGAAAGGAAGTAACATTTAACTGTAGTCTTCAATAGGTTTCTTGACATCTTCCAAGGAACATTAAACCCAAAACAGCAGCATCAATAGTTTGCGAAACCTACTCCGGGATCTTAATCATTATTATCATTTGGTGGTTGATCTATGCACAACAGCCAAGTATTTTGATCAACTTTGATGTTTACGTCTACCCCAATTGATGCTTAGTCCAGTAACCCAGTCCAAATGTCGGAGTCGGCGGTGGGAACAAGCCTTAAGAAATGGGGCTGCTAGTGTGCTACCACTTCCTCATAGTAGTATTTACTACCAGTGTCGTAAAATCTCCTAGATCTTGGAGAAGAAAAAGGAGAGATTTCTGAGGCTATTTTTCAGTGGCGGCAGCTCGTCGTTGGGAGCTCAGGTGACTGGAGGGGTGACTGGGAGAGGGTTCATCTACGTGGGAGAAAACGTGTGGGGAGAGAAAGAGGGGGTTCAGCGTGTGGGCCTTTTTAACTTCTAATCTCAGCCCTCCATCTCAATGGCTGAGATGGAGCTTGAAATGTGTGTCCACGGATTCGCCCCCAACAGATATATAGCAATGTCTCACATGTGCATGTCACATCAGAGTCTAATGCTCAGATCTGGACGAAGAGTGACAGAACAAGCATAAGTGATGCTAAATTATAGATTGAGGGGGCAAAGTGTGGTTTTTTAGATGGAGGAGGTGAAGTGAAGAAGGGCGATGGTTTGAGCGGGTAATCTTTAACTAATCCTATTTTTTTTTTAAGTAATACATGGGCACACAATAATTTCTTACACTTATATAGGACATGAGTAGATCTATAAAACAACTTATTTTGCGTTATGTGCCGCAGGTGTTGTGCCTTGCATTTTTTTTCCGAAACATTCTGTGTTGGCGTGTCTCTGTTTCTGCATCTTCGGATCTGCATATTCTTCTCTAGGGTTGTCAATATTGGTTTGGAATTTTTGTCGTATGACAGCTGATCATCTAAACCTGGTGATCTCTACCACTATGTTCAGTGTTCTAAAAGGTCTGGAAGGCCAACTGGCCAAGTACTCGCCGCGTAGGCGCTAGAAGGCCCGTCGCGGACTAGCCCAACTAGGGCCAAGTACTCGCCGTGTAGGCGTTAGAAGGCCCGTCGCCAACTAGCCCAACTAGCTAGACTAGACCGACTAATTGCCCGATTAGGCACTGAGTACTCGGCCCTTGAAGCTAGAAAGTGTCCGGCCGCCCTGGGATCGCCTAGCGAGTTTTAGAACCTTGACTATGTTGAACTCAGCCTCTCTTTTTTGGCTGGGTAAGTTACGGTAAGTGCTGTGCTGCAACTGGAAGAATTCAACTATAATCCAATTTGCTGATATTTTCTGTATAGTGCGGTAACCAGTTAGTGTCATAATTTATAAAAATTTCGTCGCTCCCTTTGACTGCCTTTGATTCTCTGTTTTACTGCTATTAGAGTACATAAGTTCTATGGCGTAGTTGAAGGCATAAGCTGATGTTTTCATTTTGCTCTTCCCAAACTCAGGTGATGCGTAGTGCTTGTGGCTTGCAGTTCCAGCTTGAAGAATGTAAAGCTTTAAGGGTTTATACTCCATCCAAAGGAAACAGGGCTAGTTGTTTTCTCAGACTATTTAGTATGTTTTACTATTATTTCCTACTCTCTGTAACTTTCTATATGTATCTTTAATAGCCTTGTACTTGATGGGGAATGAACGGCCTTTGTGATAATAAACGAAGTTCATAGTTAATAAAAAAAAAAGTTGCGATTCTGACACTAAATTAGATTGTGCACCGTGTGAAATCATCTAAGCGACGCCCTTTTATCATTGTGTTGTTTTGTGTGGGTTGTAATCCGAGGGTGGCTTTGGGGTTCTTGTAAAAAAGGTTGAAATGTTTGGCCCGGTTGGGGGCGCGGGGTCTGTGCTGCGCAGACCCGCGCAGCACCCAGACGGTGCACTTAAATGGTGTTGTCAGGGAAGGCCGCCAAAACTCTTCAACCCCACAAAGGCGCCAAAACTGCTCTTGACTAAACACGTGCATATGAACATAGGAATTAGGACCTTGCATTAGAGTGCACCTGTAGAGATAACTTGTAAACAAATGGAAAATTTTTAGGTGTTGAGAAGGTACCATGTTGGCGGTCAATCTATGCGATACCGAACCGGCCCATACTACCCATGTGTCATGTGCCATGCGGTACCCAATGGAAGCTCCCACGCCAGACAGCATGTTTTGATTGGCCTCAGAGTATCATGTTCAGCACCGCTTGATACCCGCTCGGCACTGAAATAAGATAACTCAGACAATTCTCATTAGATAAATCAGACAATTCTCATCAATAACCCATACCCACTCGTGTTTACAATTAAAATACACGTCCAAGATTCATGAATCAAATCCTTAGAAGATACTCAAAAACAAAATTAGCGGGCTCATTCCTATCCGTATTTGAAGCAATCCAGAACAAAATTAAAAAAACCATGACTAACATCAAGGGTTAATGACAGGCCGGTCCAGAAATCAGTGGGCTATTCCAACGCGCTCCAGCCCCATTCCGGAAAAAGCACCGAAAACTCCACTGCACAGTGCTCGTCTCTCTCTATGTTTCATTGCTACCCAGTAGCGCCCATCAACATTGTCTCCTCTTTTTCTTTATTTTTTTATTTTATATTTAAAATTTTTAATTTTGAACCCCCAACCGTATAAAAGTGCCTAAATCCTAGAGTACCCTATGAAAGTGCCTAAACATAAACCCTAGGATACCCTATGAAAGTGTCTAAACTACTAAAACCCTCTAAAAGGAAAATACACCCTAAACCTAAACCCTATGGTACCCTATGAAAGTGCCTAAATCATAGGGTACTCTATAAAAGTGTCTAAACCTAAACCCTAGGGTAACCTAAATTCTAAATGTACAGTCAAAATTCTAAATGTACAGTCTAAATTCTAAATGTACGGTCTAAATTCTAAAATGCACATTTTAAATGTACGGTCTAAATTCTAAATGTACAGTCTAAATTCTAAATGTACGGTCTAAATTCTAAAATGTACATTCTAAATATATGGTCCAAATTCTAAAATGTACATTCTAAATTTAGGGTACCCTAAACTTTAGGGTACCCTATGAAAGTGTCTAAACCTAAACCTTAGGGTACCCTATAAAAGTGTCTAACATCCTAGGGTACTCTATGAAAGTGCTTAAACCACAAAAAACCCTGTAATAGAAAAGTGCACCCTAAGTGTCTAAGCCCCAAAAAAGAGTGATTGACCTTAATAGAGTTAGTGGTAATTAAAAAGAATGATTGGAGTTAGTGGTAATAAATATTTGTTTTTTGTATTGGCCCGTAATAAAACCTAACATCAATGGACTTTTACCGATAATTACACAGAAGTTCCTTGAATCAAATCCTTAGATATTGAAAGACAAAATGATTGGGCTAAGGGTGATTCTATTGGCAACCCGTGAATTACTACATGCAGCCCGGTAAAAGTAAATACCAAATCCCCTCATGCAAAAAGATAACTTGCCCCTTAAATTACTCGTCTTCTTCTTTTTCCCCCTCTTCTTCACATCCAGCCATCTTCTTCTTCCTCCCTTTAGGTTTTAGATCCTTCATTCTCCTCAATACTCAATACCAATCAAAACCAAATAAATTTCTCCTCCTTTCTCATCTCTCTCAACAAAAAACCCAAATCAATCTCACTCATTACTTTTTAAAGAATTTTTTTTGGAGAGTAATGGAGGAACTTTAAACTCCACCAATAGAGAAGATCGAAGTGATGCAAGAAAGCACGGGAGTGGAGAGTGAAGATTTTTGACCAAAAAACGAGCCTAGAGTTAACCCATTAATTTGTAGGAGAGGTTTGCGTTCGCTTTGTTTTCGGTAGCACAGTCCCGAAAAACGTCTATATTTTTGGTAACTAACTGTCAATATTGTACAAAAAAATCGGTAGTTAAAGTTTGAAATATATATCCTACCCCAAAGAGCCTAAACCCTAAACACAAAGCGCTTAAACCCAAAGTGCCTAAAACCACTATATCCTACCCCAAAGAGCCTAAATCCCGTGAAATTGAACCCTAAAATTGAACCTCAAAATTAACTTTCCAAACAGGGCCTATTGAAGTGTACCAAGAAAATGAACAAAACTACGTCGTTTTGCCGCACAACACGGCGCACAACACGTACCGCACAACACCTCCCCCGGATTCGGCAAAATCAGGGGGGATAAGTGGATGATGTGATGTTTAGCCCATGGTTTGGGAACAAAAAACACACCCGCACTAAATAGCCGCGGGCTAAATAGTCTGGGAGAAGCCGCACTAATTAAAAGTAGGGGGAGGGGTGCTTATATTTAGTCAGGGGGGACATACCACCCCATTTTACCTCCCTACCCCCCATGCAATTCCTTCGAATTAAAAAATAAAGTACTTCCGTGCATAAATATTTATTTTTTTAGCGTCAAATTAAACTACTAATAGAGATATTTAATTCGATAAAAAAGAAAAGGTTTAAAAAAATTTACATTGGTCGCTTATTGGCTTGTTGAGTTGCTTTGTAATTTCCTTTGGATAAAAAAATGAAGTACTTTCGCTTATAATTTTTTATTTATTTTTCCACCAAATTAAACTACTACTAGAGATCTTTCATTCGATACAAAAAATAAAAGAAAAGCATAAAAAAATTACTTACTATGATTCATAACGTTGGGTTACAAAACATAAATGAAAATCATAAAAAATTACAAGATAATTTTTTAGTTTTAATTCTAAAAATTGATGAAGAGATGATTATTAGTTTATACCATAAAAGAATATTGAAATGAATTACTTAATATAATTTATAACAATATAATTAATTTTGGTATTTATATAATTATAAAAATACATAAGCTAATATATGCATTACCAAGGGTAATAAAGTCTTTTGACATGATTTTACATTATCCACCCTCCTTATGCCCCCTTTTTTATCCCTCATCCAAACCATAAACTATTTAATCACACATTTTTAAAAGTCACATCAATGTGGGTCTACTTTTCTTATTTAATCACTCTGACTATTTTATCTCCCCTTACTATTTAATCATTCCAAAACCAATACGTCATCCAAGCGGGCTGTGATAGTTTGTACAATCAAAACACAATTAAAAAGTGTAAAAAAAATAATGAATAGTTGTTGTCCTGAGGGCGTTCTCCTGAACACGAAAATCGTCTTTGCAATTTATCTTACTAGCATAAAATCCATGTTATGCAAATGAAATAGCTTTGTCGCTCTTTCGTCACATGCAATAAGCACGTAGCTAGTAATAGCTTCATTGGAACGAAATAGAGCTAGACTCGGAAGTAGCCGTCCCTTGAATGACTTAAGAGAGCAAAGCTTACACTATATGAAAATAACCACAGATTGGAAGCAAGCACACAAAGCCAAGGAGTAGGCGAGTTGGCAACAAACAAAACAACCGAAAATAAACCAAACCACAAAAGAAAGCAACTCCAAAGTAAAACGTCGATACGTCCAACCTCAAATCAAACAAAAATAAAACTGGCCAGTACATCACCACAATCTTTTTTTACCATTCTCCAATTCTCATTTTTTCCTAAGCCTTCGAGCTTCTGTTTGTGCAATTTCATTAACATGTGCTTGTTCGTTCACATGGAACATACCTCTCCGAAAGTCTTGCATACCATAACTGCTTCTGCACCGACACCCTTGTTGAAAAAGAAGTTGAGTTTTTTTATTTTCCGTATGTGTATTGTGCTTGATCTAAAACAATTGTAGCTGATTCTTTCAAGAGATCATTATAAGAGATTTGTACTCATCCATTATTTGTGGCTACGATGTCACACTATTAAGTGACTTACAATTCGAATTGCATATCTTCCTGTTTGAGGAAATTCTTGAACCATTTGGCTGAAAGCTTCGGGTATCTTTTCAAACCGTCATTAAAATCCACGTAGTTGATGCCAAAACGAAGCGTATAACCCGACATCCATTCAAAATTATCCAAGAGTGACCATGCAAAGTATCCTTTCACATTCGCACCTTCCCTATATATACCAACAACCATACAGTAATCATAAAGAAAGTCAGACTCGAAATTACGGTCAAATATAACTTTCTTGACTACCCTTATGCATATATATTCAATCGTAAATTGCAATTCCGTTCATATATATATATATATATATGAAGCCGGTTCTAGTCCGGGATCCGGACTTCCGGACCTCCATGATATGAACATTTTTTTGACTATCCGAGCCGTCCAATGTGTTCAGAAGGTGTCTTCAAGGGTTTATGCGGGAAATCTTCTAAAAAAAAATACCGGGAAGGGCTTGATCCAAGCAGTTTTTTGCAAAACTGTAAATATACAGTTTTTGCGAAAAACTGTTTGGATCAAGCCCTTCCCGGTATTTTTTTTGAAGATTTCTCGCGTGGACCTTGGAAAACACCTTTTGAACACATTGGACGGCTCGGATTTTCCCAAAACAATTTGAAACACAAAAATTACCCATTTTCTTCCAGTCAGGGATCCCTGACTGGAACCGTTGGGTATATATATATATTTGTTGTGCTAAAAACTTACTTGATTGCTTGTAGAAGGAAGGAAAGGTGGCCATAGAAGTAATCTACCCTCTTTTTGTCATCTAGAGCTTCTTCTAGTGACAATGTCGCATTATTCAACTCATCACAGCCTGTAATTGATCATAAAATGTATGTCTCGCTGTTAATAGGTGATATATATATGAATTTTACTATGGTTTAGAAGGAACTAATTAAGTAAACCATTTGTTGTGAAAGGAAATTGAGCCATTGATATCATGACTACGGTTATCCAAAAACAGATGAATTTGGTCGATCGATTACCATTTTCCGTGATGTAAATAGGAGGGTTATTGTATTTTTTCTTTATGTAGTGTAGAGTATCGTAAATGCCCCTAGGATAATCAGAGAGCCAATCTGAGCCACCCTGCAACATCATGTGAAGGAATAGAATTGAAGATGAGGAAATGTTGGAGTTAAACAAGCACTACAAGAAAAACTTGCCTAAGATTTTAGTTGTTGTTGTTACCTTTGGACCAATTGGAACCCCATCCTTCTCAGCTATATAGTAGGAAAAGAAACAAGTTAGCTCATAATTAAGGTACAATGACAGAAAGGGTAAATAAACTTATTATCTACGTATGAGTGGAAAAAAAGAAACACAAATCTTTACATTTAGAAATAAAAACTTCACACGAAAGGTAAATAGACTTGAACTTACTTGTAAGATTAACTTGGGAATCTGTTATATAACTTGGGTTTACAGTGTGTGAGTCTGGTGCATGTTCTGCATAATTAGCAGTGTAGTAGTTTAACCCAAGAAAATCCATTGATCCTTTCAACATCTCGGATTGCTCTTTTGAGAAATTAGGAAGTCGGTTTCCCACAAGAGTTCGCATTATATGTGGATAGTCACCCGTTGTTAGCGGGTCCATAAACCTCCAATATACATGGATGGAACCAAAGTTAGATTGCATAATGAAAAACAATAGTAAGAGTGAAAGTGAAAAAAGAGCAGAAACATATAGGTATATTATCAAGAATGGATAGAGATACGGATACGGATACGGATACGAACAAGGACACGGGACATGAGATTTCTGGAAAAATGGAAACGCAGACACGGAAGAGGTAGGCTGTAAATAAATTGAGCTACTCACGAGAGCTCAAGGTTCGGCTCATTAAGGGATTGACTCAGATCGGCTCGTTTAGTAATCAAACCGAGCTCGAGCTCGAGTTTTAGACTCTTGTAGAAAACGAGCTGAGCTCAACACTCTAAAACTTGGCTCGTTTAGTAAATGAACCTTGCTTGAACACTACAAAGCTCGATTCGTCTCGTTGCACCCCCAAGCAGAGGAAACAAAAAACATAAAGGAAGACATGCATAATATTTATTTAAATTAATAAATGAGTTGCTCACAAGAGCTCGAGGCTCAACTCATTAATGGCTTGACTCATATCGACTTGGTTAGTAATCAAGCCGAGCACGAATTCGAGTTTTAGGCTCGTGTAAAAAGATGAGCCCAGCTCGAGCTCGAATTTTAGGCTCATGTAGAATACGAGTAGAGCTTAACAGTCTAAAGTTCGGCTCGTATAGTAAATGGACCTTGCTCGAACACTACAAAGCTAATAACCCTAATTGTGAGACCGTTAAATTCAAACTATTTTCCCGTCGCCAACTACTTCATTGAAGTTATTGAAACACTTACCAACCAAACATGAATTCAAGAGCCCTTAGTGCAGCATTTTGGTTTTCCCTTGCTTCTGAGAAAGGTACCATCCAATGTGTTACCAGTGTGATTCCAATTTCGCCCTCTTGCAATGCCTGCTCAAGTTTAAAACAGTTTAACCATGAAATGATCAACTTAATCTGGCATTCATAAAACTTTTTATTTGTTCAGAAATACTCATATAACTAGTGGTTTGTTTTTGTTATTGCATTCCAATTGGAAAATTACAGAGCCAGTTTCTTAGGGGATGTTGAAGAGTGTGCCTCCAATTCCGTTTTGAAGGTTCTGTACAGTATGTTTTAAAGCCCTGTTTTGTGCTCCTTTATAAAAGGGGAACTTAAGAGATTCAGGGGTATTAATATTTTAGCCATTCCTCTCATATTGTGGCCTAACTCAAGAGTTCGAGATTATTGCTGGCTGTTTGTAATCTCTTTCGTTCATAGTCACTCCTCGCCATCCCTCGCCCGTGGAGTACACTCTTACTTTGTGCTTGAGTGTAACCACATAAATATTTGTGTTCGTATGTTTTGCTTTCTTGTTTGTTGTTCTACGCTCACATATATTGGTCATGAGTCCTATTGTAAGCCCAGTGGGCGGACGATAAAAGGGCTTTCTTACTAGTAAGAAAGCTCTTTGACTGGTAAGAGTGCATACCCTTTTACCGGTAAAGAACACTTTTATTGTCCACCTATTGGGCGGATGGTAGATTTTCCTATTGTCATAGCAGGGTAGAAACCAATGATAAGAGAAAGCTAAATATGATCAAACCGAATTTTATCACAAGGAGGAGTTTGGGGTCTTGGCATCGGAAAATGAGAGAACCGAATTCAGCCTTCTTACCAAAGTGGCCGTGGAGATTTTCCATCAAAATTAAAGATTACGCTAAAATAATAATCCTCCCAAGCGTAGGTGTAAGAGACGAGGGGGAAAGTTTCTTCCCAACTCATCTTAGCCAATTTTCCAGAAATGATAAGCAATGAGCATTGAAAACAGTACAAAACCGGTTTTATTAGATAATAACCCAGGGGTTGT
Organism: Vaccinium vitis-idaea; assembly: GCA_963854785.1. Classification (NCBI taxonomy): domain Eukaryota; kingdom Viridiplantae; phylum Streptophyta; class Magnoliopsida; order Ericales; family Ericaceae; genus Vaccinium; species Vaccinium vitis-idaea. The sequence goes on along the minus strand of OY978216.1, from coordinate 34,823,054 downwards.
CGAGCTCGACCTGATACTTCTGCTTGTACAGTTTTGATGTGGCTGCATGAGCGAGAAGTTGGTGGTGCCCCACAATGTACGGCTCAGTACCTGAATCTCCGCCGGTGCAATTAATTTGCAGCCAAGAAGAGCATCGGCCTGGTGCAGTGACACCGAGTGCATATCCCTTAGTGGTATATAACCACGGCTCATTGAGAGTGATCCAATGCTTCACCCTATCACCAAATTTTTGAAAGCAAAGATCTGCATAGTCTTTATAGTCTTCCCTGCATAAGGATAAACACGTTAAAAGTCTGCAAAAAAATCACTTTATTACAGTATTTTTCCTTGATTTAGTTTCTCAAAGAAAATATGGGATCTCGTCAAGTATAAGTTACCATAGTGCCTCTGTGTACACCGAGTATATTTCGAGACGCAATGCCAATATTATTAAGTAATTGAAAAACATGTTGTTTTGCTCTTGCTTTGTTGTGATGCCTTTGCTTTGGATCCTTTTAATCTTTGTAATTTGCTTTCAAAGATTAATAAATTTTTTGCTCTTCAAAAAAAAGGAATTGAAAAACATAATTAAGAATGGTTAAAAGATGGGAATTCATTTCCATGAAATGACGATGTAACTCTCAAAAGACTAATGGAAATTGAAGGTGAGGAGCAGAGACATCTTCAAAAGGAGATTTTGGGGGGGTTTGAGCATCTTTTCTTATGGAGATTCAACCTTCTTTGAGAGGGTGGTTCATTGTCTTTTTTTTTTTTTTGAAAGATAAATTTTTTATTAATCTTGAAAGAGGACAAGACTAAAAGGCAAGAAAATGTAACAAGCACAGCTACCAATTCAAGACTCAAACCCTGTGGGTCAAAACTCAGATATAACATAAATCACAAAAACAACCCAAGGGTCAAAACCCAGATACAACAATAAGCTCAATGGGCCAAGCCCAAAACACAAAAAACCCTAAAAGCACCCATCGGCCTCCACCACCTCCCCAAAAAACACCTCCACGGCACAGCCACCACCACCTCCCCGGAAAACTCCTCCACATCGCCGTTAAGCATACCGGATTGATCCCATAGATGAACCCGTAAGGAGGAGCACCACCACCGACCGCTTGAACACCACAACGCCGTTAGGCAAAACCGAAAACACCCAAGAATGAGATCAGCGGGAGAACAAAGCGTGAACCGGCGGCAAGAACCAAAGGAGAGAGGAGGCAGAACCGAACAGTCGACGACAGACAAAACCAAGTTACCCACGCAGCCGTGAAGCTCAATGGGTGGTTCAGTGTCTTGTTTGGGTGGCCTGGGTTTTTCTGTTTGGAGTTTGTGCCGTTGAGTGGTGTGCTTTGTGGGTGTTTGACGTTTGTTTTTTTTGGTGCCTTAGTGGGGTTTTTGTGTTGGTTTTGGATGCTGATTTTGGTTCTGATTGAAGATGTTTACGCGGCTGGCAGTAGTTATTTGATCTGGTTAGTTGGGTTCAGGGTGGTTGGTGGTTTTGCGCGTGGTTTTGGCTCCTTTTTGTGGCTGCCATTTAGGTTTTCCGGCAGTGGTTGCTCCTTTCATGCTTATCTGTTGAGCATTTTCCGGTTTTTGGTCCGGAGGTCTTGATTCTGTGTTGGGTTTTGCTTTTGTAGCCCTTTGTCTTGTTTATGGTGGTGGAGGTTTATTGAGGTGTTCTAATTTTGTTTTTTTGGTATTGATTGGGGCTTGGTGTTGTCCAGTTTTGGTTTTATGGATTCATGCTTTGTCAACTTTTCCCACATGTATCTCTCTCTGTATGTTTTCTTTGGCAATAAAAAAATAAATATGAGAAATTTTTTGGTATGAACTATTATGGGCTTCAAAAGATCTGACTGTAATATAAACGGATATTTTTTCTTCCAAAAATGAAAATGCATTTCAAATCTATAAGCAACCCTTCTAAACTTTAGAAAAAATATGCATCACCGCTACTCTTACTTCCTAAAATAAAAACTCGTAGCAAAAGAAGAAGAGAAAAATGTTTTGACTCCTAAAATAGACCCAATTTAATTTCTCACTTATCTCTTCGATTCATTGTACGAAGGAAAATAATTTGCATATAAACCCATAGTTTGTTCTTTCCCTAGCCGAGCCTACATAATTGTGTACACAGGTTGTTCTGATATTATTCTCACATAGACCACTGATTCTATAACTTCTTAGAATTTAATTAATTACAAAATTCAAAATGCTTCCGCCCAAGTTAATAGTAACAGATTACATGGTTCTTTATATACCCAGAACCACCTATACATATTTTCAATATGAGCGGGGTGTTACAGGTTAGCTGTACACAAAAAAATTAATAGTGTTTTGGTCACTAAATGGAGATGTCCTATAAGATAAATTTTACATCATGTCTCCCGTGCGTTGCATGAGTTACCCCTTAACTTATATGATCGTGCATGATTGTTACATGGAGTGATAATAAATTGGGAAGACGAGTGAGATTCATGACGTTAAATGTCTAAATATTAGGTTACTCACACAATTTCATGACTTAGGAAACCACCATACTCATCGTCTAGGGCTTGGGGAAGATCCCAGTGAAATAGAGTCACGTACGGCTTTATACCTGCAGATGTCCATACCCTAAATAAACATCACAAACCGAAAAGTTGTGATACTGAAGAAACACAAATCGACAACTGCCCCATAAAAATAAAAATAAAAACTATAGAGTAATATTCTATAGCATCGACTGATAACCAAACAGAAAGAAAGAACTACATGCAATAGGAAGAAAATAACCTTTTTTTAGGAGCTCGTTGATAAGGTTGTTGTAGTATTCGATTCCTTCATTGTTCACTCCTCCACTAATTTTTCCATCTGCAAATTGCAAAAAATAAATCTTGCCAAATTACACCACATTTTAAATTTCCATCCACCAGTAGAGAAAATTAGACCAGATTTTGGAAAAAATAAATCTTACTAACGTTGAGAAAATAGTGTGAAAAGAGACAAAAATAAGGACACCCTCTTCAGTTTACCCAATGAATAAAGACATAAATGAGAAGACCGAAAAAAGATTTACATTGACAACAAATAAATCGTTCTCACCCTCCTCAAACGAGAATGAAAAACTCTCTTATTTAAGCCATTTTATTTCTTCCACGTCTTTCTTTTTTTAGTATTCTTTTGAGAAGTGATTTCTCACAAGTACTCTAATTTAGCTTACTTTTCTTCTAAATAGGCTCATCATTGAAACATAGCGCAAGTCGGAGGAAGCAAGAGCTATCTTAAAACCAACAATCATCTTACGCACTTGGTAATACTCTAGGCCATGAGATTGAGAATCTGTATGCATCCAAACCAATTTCTTTCATAATCCCCACGTCTTCCTGAAATATAATTATGAACTAGTTAAGCATAATACCAATAAAAGTTTCATCATAAATCAAACAAATCAAATGTCCCTGAAATGGCAATCCTATGAAAGCATTTCATAAGGCTCTCTTAGGTGGAAGTTTCGCCAAATGGTACCATTTGGTGAGAAAATAAGAACTTTGCATGAAAAGGGTTTTGGCTAGATAACTCATATTTTGTCACTAGAAAAGTACCATTTGGCAACGAAATATAGATTTCATCACAAAAAGGTGTCATTTGGTGCCAAATCTAAGACCTAGTTAATTTTTTACTTTCAATAATTCATATTGCCTAAAATGAATGATATAAATGTAAATATATCACATACATAGATTAATTTTGAAAATTAATGATAAAATAGTAACGTATACTATATTGAATTTTGCAACATTATCACTCATATGTTTAGTGGGTAAGCAAGAGCGTGACGGTATGGGAACCGGAGGACATGAGTCCAAATATGAGTACTCACAAAGTTGAAATTCAATTTTCGCGTTTTGGCCGTTTGTAGTGATGAAAATAATTTTGTCGCCAAAACATTACATTTTGTTTTTGTCGCCAAAATCTAACATATGCTTTCCACAACAACCTATAGCCGGAAAAATGGACGACGAAATGTTTCTTCATTAATACTTTTGTCGTCATTTATGCTTTTGATGACAAAATCAAATAATTTAACAATGAGATCATTTCGTCGCCAAAAGTTTTTTATTTTTTTTATTTTTTTGTAGTGGTGATACTCCCAACACCATTGGTGTAATTGGTCTCATTTTTGTGTTGCTAACATATATATATAAGATGCATCATATATGTCCTATCAAATGAAACGAAAATAATGGTTGTAACATCAAACAGCTGTCGTCGCGTTCTTGGGTGAATATTTTGGTAACCCATATATTTTAGATGAGGATCATTCTAATATTCTTCAATTCTCATTAAAAAAATTAACTAATTTTAAAAATGTCACAGCAATATATTTTTATAGTTAATTTGTCATTATTATTTTCCTATATACATAACTTTCAAAGTACGTCAAGCTAGCTAGGGAACAAGTTTGTTATGGACATGCATGTATACCTCGTAACGATGGTAAGAATCAACTCCCACATCTCCATTGCTACCGTCTGTTATTTTACCTGCCATCACCACCAAAATCTCTTGTTATAAACGTTCTTTTTAATAATTGGAAGCCTACCTTGGCAGTAATATCTAAATAACAGATTACAGATTTTTTTTTTCTCCCAAAAGAATAGATTTATTGATTAATTGTACAGTAGGACAACAATTATATCTTTGAGAAATTGAGTGTGAACGCGTAAATCGATTTTCAAGAGTTTAACAGAAGTTTGTGTAAGTAATTGTGTGCATGCTATTTCAATTCTCTCCCACTTCTATTATTTGTATAAAAAACGGACACAAGATTCCAAGCCGAAAATCTAAGGAGCCGATAATATATCTACAACTACCCAAAAAACGAGAGTACCCAGATTTTTTGTATCCTGAGACCCATCTGTGCCTACAAATTGGAGTGTGACAAGTGAATTTTTTTTTTTATTGAGAAAATTTGATTATCACAAAGATAAAAGATGCATGAAATCTGTACAATCGGAAAAGAAAAATCGTAAAGTGAGCTTCAGAGAGTACCCAAAGACTCACAAGATCTCAATCGACCCCCCCTCAGCTAGCCTCTCGGTTTTTTGATAAAACAAATGCAGCAAAGAGAACAGTGTGCGACAAGTGAGTTGGAAGCCTCAGATGACTACCGAAGTCCACAATGAAGTGGAAAAGGCCCCAAGCGAAAAGGCAAAGAACAACAAACACAGAGGTTGTTCCACGCGGTGCTGAGAGACGACATCGGATGGTTTTCCAACGAAGAAGAGAATAAGGACAAAGGATGGGTTCCGGGAAAATAATCAAGCTTTGGGGGAGTGTTGCGAGATAAATTTGACCGAGGGTAATTGATGGTGTAGGCCAAAGTATGCTTACTGATGAGGAAACAATGACTTGATTAGGGAGTTGGGAGCTGGATATATAATTGAGTTGTAATGTGGCACACGATCGAGGTGCTTTAAGATTTGTGTATGTATTTGATTCTATATATATCTGCTATTGTGTGAAGGTGTGGGAGAGTGCTTAGCTTAGCGATCGAAAGAGAGATAAGGAAACCAGAGAAAGGTTTTTCCCCGGACCCCAGCCCCACCAAGTGAGTCTGTGATTGATGTTTTGAGAGCTTGTATGTGAGTCTGTAAATTGATTTTGACCAGTTCACCGAAGTTTGTTCGAGTAATTTTGTGTTTGCAATTTTTCAGTTCCCTCCCACCATCAATAGCTTCGTCCCTGCATGGAGAAGAAGAAGAAGAAGAAGAAGAAGGAGGCGACCTGGATATTTATGAGTGAATGTATCCCATATGCTTGGACCTCGACCGCCTTCATTTGCTCCACCTTCGTACTAAGAAAATAGTGAAGAAAGAAAATCTTTTGTTATCTGAATATCTTTTGGAAATCCGAAACCTATGTTTGAAATGGACTCGATTCAAAAGCAACCTGATAAGACGATGAAGCTGTCCCAAAAATAAAATCTGCAGGAAAATTACTGCGGTGCAGCGACTCTGTTGTTGAATATGTATGAATTGAAGCTTCGGTGCCACTAGTTATCGAGTAATTAGCAATAAAAAGGAAGCAGAATAGGAGATAGCCTTTAGGCCCCATTGAGTAGTTATTTTGGTGGTCAGCTCACAAATGACTTGTTTGGTTTATATATAGAGCCATAAGAGCGAAAAATAATAGTTCTTGCAACATCAAATGGGTTCATCAATTCCCCCAAACATTCCTCACAATATATGTTAAAAATAAATCCCAGTAATTGATCCAAAAGCAGGCCTATCAGGACTTTTTGGTTTATATATAGAGACATTATATATAGAAAAGCAAACATGCAAATACAAGCTAGAAAATTCGTTAGGGATTAAATTATTGGCAGCTCGAATTGTCAGAGCTCCAGGTTAGGAGCAATGGCTTCAAATTCCTGCCTTGATGTTGTGTGGGAATGGGTAACAAAGTTGGAGAATCTCGTTGGCGTTAACGAATCTGATGAGGAGGTCACTTTGGTGGATCGTCTAGACGTCATATTGAATTCTGTTGCGTCCTAGAAATCTATTCACGAATTACCCGTTGCCCAGACCGACACCAAGTTCACAGAGGTGATGGGTGATATGGCTAAACTCTCAAACGTTATGAAGGAGAGAGTTTCTAACTTGGAGTTGGAATTGTCGCTGGTAAACCATGACTAGTCGCTCAAACGGATTCGATTACGGATTAACATGAATTGTTTAGTGCGCTCAATCATTTCCAAGACAATTTTCTTCATCTCACACTACCACAAATTTCATATATTTTCATGACAATAACATTATCGGAATTAACGTAATTTCATCGTCCTTGCAGGAGGGATAAGCCATACATATGTAGTAATAGCTTAATGTATTGCGACAAAATTGTAGTATCGTCACAACAAGCAAAAGAACTTCTTGTCATAACCAGGTTTTGTTACAAAGGTGAGCCATAGTAAACCCAAATGTCTTCAGAATACATGACCTTTTTTTTTTTTTTTTTTGTTGAACTTTGAGTATTTTGTGATGTAGAACAGATTGCTACAGATTTCATGGAAAGATTCAGATTTCAAAGAAAGATTCGACAAGGACAAATCAAGAAAGAATCACTGATATGATCTTTAATTATGGCAACTTTTATTAGGAGATTTTAATTTATACTCTCTCCGTCCCTTTTTAAGTCTGTTATTTTGTAAATCTAACTTATTAAAAAAATATCACCATTAAACATTTAATATCAACTTTTATCTCTACTTTACACTTTTCACATAAACTTTTACCTTTACTCGTTAACTCTACCCACTAATATTTCAAAAGGGCAACTTTCACCTATTAACTTTTTAAAATACACACTTATTATGGGACATCTGAAAATGAAAATATTGATACTAAAAAAAGCACAGAGGGATTTATACTGTACACCATAATGAAATGGTCACTATTATTACTCTCACATTTTTGTAATTCTTGCAGTGAGAGTAAACAAAATTAGACTCACTTGACAAGATACCAAATCAAACAGAGTCGGCAGAAAAAGATCTCAACTTGCATTTAACCCTCCGCATTAATTGCATTGACAGTCAATCCCAATAACAACGTCATACTTTGATCTAAAAAAAATTAACAATGTTATACTGCAGGCCTACTTAGAAAACTTTATTCGGATAGATAGATATTGGAGTAGATAGTTGAAAATCTCTCTTATTAAGTTGAACCCGGGGGCCTGCTGTCCGTGGGGGTCAGCAGGCCCTGCCAACCCCCATCCGCGCCGTTTGCTTCGTGTATCAACGGCTCGGATTGCATCAAACAATGGACGGCTCGGATACACTTTGGAGAGGTAAGATCTGAGTTGTTGATGAGCGAAATGGACGGCTCGGATGGGGTTGGCAGGGCCTGCCGACCCCCACGGACAGCAGAGCCCCCCATTTCTATAAGTTATTATTGCCTTTATTTTTTCACATCCTTCTTTTTTCAGTACTCTATTGAGAAGCGATTTCCCACAAGTACTCTAATTTAGCTTACTTCTACATAAGCTCATCATCGAAACATAACGCAACTCAGAGACAACAAGAGTTATCTTAAAACCTACAATCATCTTACATACGTGGTAATACTCTAGGCCATGAGATTGAATCTGTATGCATCCAGACCAATTTCTTTCATGGACCACGTCTTCCTGAAATATAATTATGAACAAATTAAGCATCACATCAATAGAAGTTTCATCATAAATCACTCTAATTTAGCTTATCTGTTCAGACGGTGCATAGAAAGTGTTTACACCCAAATTTGGCACAAGAAGCTTGGCAAAGCCTAAGAAGCCTGATACGTTATCAAACAGGCCAGAAATCGAAGGAGGCTTGTAATGTCTATGGCCCATGAGGCCCGTTTCAGCCCAATAGCATACTGGGCTTGTGTCGAAAGTTAAGGCCTTGCAAACATGGGTTGGAGGCCAGGTTCAAATTGAGAAGAAAAATGGTTAGGGAGTGAGTTTCCACGTGAAGAAAATGAGGAAAGGAGTGATAACCGTTTGTCATTACCATCTCCTAAAAAAGTGGAAGTTAATTATCAGAAAATTGGAAAAGAAGATTATGGGCAGGAAAATAGGGAACGGTTATGCCACATGGCACAAAGCCGTGACCTCACCAAAAGCACCACGAACCCATTAACCTGAAAAATAGGAGGCCTCTTTATGGGTCCTTAGGCCTTTTTTTACCACGAAAATAGGACCATGACCTTTGGTAACCGCCAATAACCGTCACGATGGAGGGAAAATTGGCGGTCTAGGACACATGGCAGCATCAAATTAAGGCGGGAAAACGCTTGGGACACTTGACGTCATCTCGATGCAATGGAAGTTAGCACCATGGACCTATAAATATTAGTTTTGAAGGTTAAATGAAGGGTTCCACAGCCATCAACCTCACAGTTAAAATCAAACTCAAGTCTCTCGACTTATCTCCAATGTCTTCAACCTGTTGCAGCCATTCAACCCCGTTGAAGTCTCCAACACTATTGAGTCCTTTATTTTCCAGTCATTCAACAAGTCTAACTCGAGTTTAGCCCTTGTTATTGACTACATCGTACTCCACTTTTGTTAATCGTCATTAATAAAGTTGGTTTTATTTTTATCTCGTTGCTCCTAATTTTCCATAACGGTTGGGAAATTCTGAGTCATCGCACGTAAGGCAAACCATGAACCATTTGCAACTCTACCCTTTGAGGGTTGCACGCAATCGCACGACGAAGTCAGAAAAGGTCTCGAAGGCCTCTATCACGTTTGGACTGTGACGTACAGTCTTGGCACGCCCAGCTCACAAACCACATCAGGCGCTTGTGGTTTTTTCGGTGTTAACAGAAAGTAAGGAGCTTTCATGCCTCACTAGCTTGATTCATCGGAGGTCCGTATCTAAAGTTTTGGTAGAATTCCCTTTTTGGTGATTGATTATGTCGAACCGTTTTTTCACCATATCTGCTAAAAGCAATTGGTGTCAATCAAGAAGGTCTTCAAAGTAAGTCTTTTATGGCATTCAATATCGCACCCGCAAGTCCATTTTTAGAGCGGTTGTAGCAAGTGGCATTGTGTAACTAAATTCATGGAAGCACTCCGGGTCCAATAATCCCTACCTCACGATAAGGCTCTCGCGATTCGATCCCATGACCTCTTTGCTCGTGATACAACTTGTCAAACCGTCTTTCCACCATCTCTCTCAAAACCAATTGGTGTTGGGAAGAGCCTCAATTAAGTCTTTTATGGCATTCGACATCGCATCCGCAAGTCTATTTTTAGAGCGGTCGCAATGAGTGGCATAGTATAACCGAATCAATAGGGACACTCTGGTCCCAAAAATTCAATCTCAGATGTTTTCTAAAATGTATTTTCTCGATGAAAGGGGTTTAAAATGTAAAAACTTATGACAAAAAAAAAAAGAAAATTTTACTAAAGACGAAAAAAGTACAAAGCTATCTTTTTGTTTTTTCAAATTCGCTCCACACTTTTAACGTGTTCGATTCTTCTCAATGAGATTGATCCTACAAATTACAACGAAAAAGCAAATTACAACGAAAAAGCTAAACAAAAAGTTGTTTATGCAAACAATACCGAAAGAAAATCCATGGCAAAAATTCAAGAACGGACCTTAATAGGATCGAGCATAACATCATGTTTTATGTACCTTCGTAAATCCAACTTATTAAAAAGACATCATTATTACACCTTTCACATCAACTTTTGTCTCCACGTTATACCTTTCACATCACCTTTTACCTCCACTTTTCGAAATTATCTGCAACTTTTACCCATTAATTTTATAAGTACAAAATAATAATTGTACAAATTTTTACCCGTTAACTTTTCGAAACAGATACTTACTAAGGAACATCCCAAAATGAAAAAATTGACTATTATTTGGGGATGGAGAGAGTATTTTTCATGTCAAAATAATAACTGAAGTATGCAAATTTCTGATTGGCAAACCACATTCAATGCATAAACGAACAGAAAGCTTTTATAGGTATTGGTGGAAAACTTGATGAGATACACTATGCAATTGTGAGTTCCAACTTGGAACATGGCTGTTGAAAAATTACCTTTTCAACAGGAAATGTTATTGTCAAATGTTACATCTATATGGCATAAAATGTTGGGTTTTAAAATGGATATGTGGGTGTTCGGTGTTCGACACAAATATTTCGAACAACGCATTATTTGGTACATAGAAATATTTTGTTCGAGTCTCCTAAAAAAATAAACTCAAATAGATTTGCTTAATTCGGTTGTCCAAGATAAATATTTGTCACTGATAATTGCTTCTGTATTCGAGTGTCCTAAAAAAATTGATGTCAGTTCGATTATGCGTAAATGGCTAATTCGATATCTAATTTGGCACTCACAATTTTTTTTTTCTTCTTTTTGTTTTTACCATTTTCGGTTTTTTTTTTTTTTTTTCTAATTGCCCGCAAAAAACTTAGCTCAATTGGATTAAGCGTAAATTGCTAATCCAATATACAATCTGTCACTTACAATTGTTATGTTTTCTTTTTTTTTCATATTCAGTTAATAAAAAATATTTTTGTCCGAGATATTGGATCACCCATTTATGCATAATCCAATTGAGCTGAGTTGTTTTAGGACACTCGGACAAAAAAATAATAATTCATTAACCGAATATGACAAAAATCAATTATTTTCGCAAGATCTACAATTAAATAGTCAACCATAGTTTATATTTCATATATACTGTACGTAGTGAGATTTGAGAGAGGGATTGGTTGGGATATAGGCAGGGGTGCCTTGTGCCTTTTTTTTTCCCAACATTTGGGAGAGTGGGCCACATGATTTGTACTTGGGGGTGGGGTCTTGTTTGTGTTTGGGTATTGGTTTTCGGAAAAGTGAGACTACAATTGGCTGGAGGGAACACAACAGCTATGTGAAATTCAAACAAAAATGGCAAAGTTTTGTGCCAACTTTCCAAAACTAAGCTAAACCCCCTAATCGAACACAGCCATAATTATGAGTCTGGTTGGTTTGTTTGTTTTGTGGGCAAGTATGAGTAATCTAAAACAAATAATAAGTATGAGTAACAAAATGCTGACTCTGGTTTGACTAGTTAGACTGAAGAGAGAAACAAAGAGTGACAAAAAGGGTGAGAAATTAGAGCTCAATCGAGCTCAATTGGGAAAAGTATTTTGCCTTTTAATTTGACGAGTAAAATGGCCGTCACATATTTTAATCCAAAACATTTATGTTTTGTTCGATCGTCTTATTTATGTCGGGGTTTTCCTTTTTGGGTATAGTTTTGATTTTGTTTTGGCTTAGGCCGGTTCGGGTTCCATTTTTTATGGGAAGTCTTCCCTTAGGCTTATGGTGCTTGAGCTTCCCCACCCCCGCTTGATGTAGTTTCATTAAGGTTAAATTCCTTAGAGACCTCCTCATCTTTACTCATTTTCCACGGAGACACCATAACCTTTAAAAACGTCCATACTCACCCCCTCATCTATGCAAAATGCAAAACACCCCTTACTCCGTTAACGGAATGACAACAAATGACTATAATACCCCTTAAAAAACACCCACACTCACCCCCTCATCCCACATGATTTTCATAGATGAGGGGGTGAGTGTGGGTGTTTTTTAAGGGGTATTATAGTCATTTGTTGTCATTCCGTTAACGGAGTAAGGGGCGTTTTGCATTTCGCATAGATGAGGGGGTGAGTTTGGACGCTTTTAAAGGTTAGGGGGTCTGAGTGGAAAATGAGTAAAGACGAGGGGGTCAATAAGAAATTTAACCTTTCATTAATAATATCTGATTATGCCGATCAAAAAAAATGTTGGGGAACTTGTGTCCTCTGTATTGCAATTATTTATCAGCACCACTACATATCCAAAAAATACACCCAAAATGTGAAAATCAATGGCTTAGGAGTGTTTCTGGCCATTGATTTTTACATTCTAGGTAAATTCGGGTGCCCTTTCTGGGCACTTAGACTTTCTGATTATTTATTGTCCGTGCCATTTAAATCACATTTCCGCTTTTGTTTACTAGGTGATGTGACACTCCTAAAACCATTAGTATAATGCTATCATATTTGTGTCACTAATATATGAGATGCGTCATATGTGTCCTATCAAATGAAATGAAAATATCTTGGATGCGGATTTCATATTTAATATTTCAATTGAGTAAAATTCAACAAAGACCCCTAATGTTTAAAAGCACCCAAACAAACCCCCTCATCTATGACCGTTACCTAGCTTGACCCTTTCTGTTACATTGCAATCAAGTATCAAAGAAAAATGTTACACATAAGACGAAAATACCCTTATGAGGACCGACTTTGTATTCTTTGAGGGTCTTTACAAGAGCTCATTATCAGAGAGACTCATGGTGGAAGCCTAGGAGGACATTTAGGACGAGTGTCATGCCCTCATTTTTCAACCCAAATAAGCAAACATTTCTCAATAATAAAAATTCGTAACATCATCTATAATTATTCCAAATATCTCCTCACATCATATTGAATTTATTGCACATCATTGTCTAATTCCAATACCAATATCCCATAGTAGTAACATAAGTTCAAAGTATTTAGATTACAATTTTCCCAAAGTCAGAAAGGATGAAATAGTAAAGTTACAAGTTCATATCTTCAAAAAAAGCGAAATAAAAGATGATCAAATAACTTTCATGACATGTCTCTCATCCACATCCAAGCACTCCATGCAAACCGACTCATACTCCGTGCGCAGTACCTGAACTTGTTAGAGCATCTCCACTCCTTACTCAAATTTAGACTCAAACTCAAATTTGAGTAAAAATTATCCAAAACCCTCTTCCACTCCTTACCCAAACCTATACCAAATTTGAGTGTTACTCAAATACTTCACCAAATCTGATGTGAATGAGATTTTTAACCAAATTTTGAAGGCTCTTTTGTTGCACTGCTATTTACCCTTTCGCCATTCCATGCTTTAGATTAAATCTCCAACGTACAATTTGAGTAAGAGTTGGAAGAAGCCATACCAAATCAAATTTTTACCCAAATTTTTACTCAAATTTGAGTAAAAAGTTGGGTAAGGGGTAGAGATGCTCTTAGGGTGAGCTACATTAGCCTAGTAGAGAAACTTCAACTAAAACTAAATACAATGAAATGAATGTGCAAGATCAGTCAAATAATAAATATATATTATTTCTCCTTTTGTGTTACTTTAATTTCCTAAAACAATGAAGTCAAAATCTTCTGTTTAAGAATGAAATCAAATCTTCCTAATTGGAAGTAAAATGAAATCAAATCCTCCTGATTGGAAGTCGATTCAAATCAAACTCTCCTGATTGGTAATAAAATTATCGTGATTGGTAATCAAATCAAATCAATCATAGATCTTTCAAAACTTAAACCCATCCCCTTAAGCCTATAAATAGGGGCTCATATGAGGAAGAGCAACAAGTTTTCATTTGGCATTCAACCAGAGCTCTGAAGCACTCTTCAACATCTTGTAGAAAATCATCAAGCACCAAGAACAATGTGTCGATTTCTTCGCAAGTTCATCAAATCAAATCATCCAACAACTCAAATCATTCAAGAGATCTTCAACCA
>OY978216.1:34779328-34808767 GCA_963854785.1 Vaccinium vitis-idaea | reverse complement strand
ACAAAGGATGGGTTCCGGGAAAATAATCAAGCTTTGGGGGAGTGTTGCGAGATAAATTTGACCGAGGGTAATTGATGGTGTAGGCCAAAGTATGCTTACTGATGAGGAAACAATGACTTGATTAGGGAGTTGGGAGCTGGATATATAATTGAGTTGTAATGTGGCACACGATCGAGGTGCTTTAAGATTTGTGTATGTATTTGATTCTATAGATATCTGCTATTGTGTGAAGGTGTGGGAGAGTGCTTAGCTTAGCGATCGAAAGAGAGATAAGGAAACCAGAGAAAGGTTTTTCCCCGGACCCCAGCCCCACCAAGTGAGTCTGTGATTGATGTTTTGAGAGCTTGTATGTGAGTCTGTAAATTGATTTTGACCAGTTCACCGAAGTTTGTTCGAGTAATTTTGTGTTTGCAATTTTTCAGTTCCCTCCCACCATCAATAGCTTCGTCCCTGCATGGAGAAGAAGAAGAAGAAGAAGAAGAAGAAGGAGGAGGCGACCTGGATATTTATGAGTGAATGTATCCCATATGCTTGGACCTCGACCGCCTTCATTTGCTCCACCTTCGTACTAAGAAAATAGTGAAGAAAGAAAATCTTTTGTTATCTGAATATCTTGTAGAAATCCGAAACCTATGTTTGAAATGGACTCGATTCAAAAGCAACCTGATAAGACGATGAAGCTGTCCCAAAAATAAAATCTGCAGGAAAATTACTGCGGTGCAGCGACTCTGTTGTTGAATATGTATGAATTGAAGCTTCGGTGCCACTAGTTATCGAGTAATTAGCAATAAAAAGGAAGCAGAATAGGAGATGGCCTTTAGGCCCCATTGAGTAGTTATTTTGGTGGTCAGCTCACAAAGGACTTGTTTGGTTTATATATAGAGCCATAAGAGCGAAAAATAATAGTTCTTGCAACATCAAATGGGTTCATCAATTCCCCCAAACATTCCTCACTATATATGTTAAAAATAAATCCCAGTAATTGATCCAAAAGCAGGCCTATCAGGACTTTTTTTTTTTTTTGGTAAAAAGGCGATATTATAAACTAAGCATAAAAAGTCATGGGGTATTTAACCCCTACAGAGTCATCAGCCAATTGTTGCAACAGAAAAACAGGAGGTTCTGCTAAGGTAACATAATTAAAATTACATAAACCAAACGAGTTCTTCGCAAGCATGTCAGCACCCCGGTTTGCTTCTCTTCTAACATGGCGGAGAGTGGATCCGCTACACTCTAGAAGTTGCCTGCAATCACAGATAATAGAACTAAGAGGATGATTGGTGGATTGGTTTGAAATTAAGGACACAGCTTGCAAAGCATCCATTTCCACTTCAAATCCCGTAATGCCAAGATCTGCTGCCATTTTTAAACCATCTCTAAGAGCCCAGAGTTCGGCTCCTAAGGCTGAAGTTTGACCAATTTTCCTTTGAAACCCTTTCACCCAGTTGCCGTGGACATCTCGTAACAACCCCCCAGTGGTTGCAATACCACCATTTGCTCTTGCTCCATCCGCATTTAATTTGAGGCAGTTTATATGTGGAGGAACCCAACCCACATTCATCGTGAAAGGAACACCACGCCGACTACTAAAGTTGTTTCCAAACAACTCCCATTCCAATATACGGTTAAGACATTCACCAACAGAAACAAGAGGAGTATTTTCATTGTTCACCAAATTAAAATGCCTCCTGTTTCTATTAAGCCATAAGCACCAGCATACCATTGGGAAAATAGTGCTCCAAGGATGGCCTGATGAGTGGATCTTTTTATCGTGGCAAAATCGATACACCCACTCTGCAAAACTATGATTTGAATCAAAGAAACCAGGTAACACACCAATTTCCTCCCAGAACAACTGAGCTAGCGGACAGAACCGGAGGATATGCATGGGATTTTCCAAAGAATTTTGACAATGAGGACAAGTTTGGTCTGGTGTAATATGACGCAGAAACAAGAACTCCTTAGAGGCAATACGGTTTTGGAGAGCTAACCAAAAGAAGTAGACAACTCGAGGATGAGCATTTATTTTCCAAACCCAAGACCAGTTGGAAATAGGTTCAGTGAAAGAAGGAAGGGTGACTAGATTGTACGCAACTTTAGGACAGAACACACCGGAGTTGGAATTCCAAATGTAAAAATCATTTTCTTCGCTAAACCACGAAAAAGAAGTGCCTCTAATAAGGTAAATAATGGGGCTAGGGAGCACAAAAGATAACACATTAAAATCCCATTGATTGTTAATCCACACATCGCTAACTTTAAGAGACAAATCCATATGATTTAGGGGCCCATCAATCATAGTACGCAAGGCACCATTGCCCAACCAATTATCTGTCCAAAACAAGGTTGTCTTACCATTTCGAATAACTTTCCTACAACCTGAAATTAGCAAGGGGTAACCCTTACACAGACTACGCCACAAGAATGAGGGTTTGTAGTGGCTATTGGCCGGATTCCCGTATTTTCCCCTAAGGACTTTGGTCCAAAGAGAGTCCTCCTCCCTCATGAACCGCCAATTCAGTTTAGCCATGGCCACAATATTAGCTTTCCCAGAATCTCTAAGGCCAAGTCCCCCGAGACTCTTGTCCTTAACCACATTGGACCACTTAACAGCATGGGTTTTCCGTTTGGCTTCCGACGACCCCCAAATAAAATCTCGATTAATTTTATCAAGCTGTTTAGAAACCGAGACAGACAGTAAATTACACTGCATGATGTAGGAAGGAATGGCCAAGTTAACTGACTTCACAAGAGTGACTCGACCCGCCAGCGAGAGACAATTTCTTTTCCAACACGCTAGCTTAGCCCTGACTATATCAATTAAAAATTGAAAAGTGTGTTTATTCGGTCTCTTGTGGTGGATAGGGCAGCCCAAGTAAAGTCCCAGGTTTGAGGTAGAAGAAATGTTAAGAATATTAGATAAAACTATTTGTGACTCTACCAAAACATTACTAGAGTAAAAAACTCTGGACTTAGTGAAGTTGATTTTTATATATAGAGACATTATATATAGAAAAGCAAACATGCAAATACAAGCTAGAAAATTCGTTAGGGATTAAATTATTGGCAGCTCGAATTGTCAGAGCTCCAGGTTAGGAGCAATGGCTTCAAATTCCTGCCTTGATGCTGTGTGGGAATGGGTAACAAAGTTGGAGAATCTCGTTGGCGTTAACGAATCTGATGAGGAGGTCACTTTGGTGGATCGTCTAGACGTCATATTGAATTCTGTTGCGTCCTAGAAATCTATTCACGAATTACCCGTTGCCCAGACCGACACCAAGTTCACAGAGGTGATGGGTGATATGGCTAAACTCTCAGACGTTATGAAGGAGAGAGTTTCTAACTTGGAGTTGGAATTGTCGCTGGTAAACCATGACTAGTCGCTCAAACGGATTCGATTACGGATTAACATGAATTGTTTAGTGCGCTCAATCATTTCCAAGACAATTTTCTTCATCTCACACTAGGACAAATTTCATATATTTTCATGACAATAACATTATCGGAATTAACGTAATTTCATCGTCCTTGCAGGAGGGATAAGCCATACATATGTAGTAATAGCTTAATGTATTGCGACAAAATTGTAGTATCGTCACAACAAGCAAAAGAACTTCTTGTCATAACCAGGTTTTGTTACAAAGGTGAGCCTGAGTAAACCCAAATGTCTTCAGAATACATGACCTTTTTTTTTTTTTTTTTTTTTTGTTGAACTTTGAGTATTTTGTGATGTAGAACAGATTGCTACAGATTTCATGGAAAGATTCAGATTTCAAAGAAAGATTCGACAAGGACAAATCAAGAAAGAATCACTGATAAGATCTTTAATTATGGCAACTTTTATTAGGAGATTTTAATTTATACTCTCTCCGTCCCTTTTTAAGTCTGTTATTTTGTAAATCTAACTTATTAAAAAAATATCACCATTAAACATTTAACATCAACTTTTACCTCTACTTTACACTTTTCACATAAACTTTTACCTTTACTCGTTAACTCTACCCACTAATATTTCAAAAGGGCAACTTTCACCTATTAACTTTTTAAAATACACACTTATTATGGGACA
Organism: Vaccinium vitis-idaea; assembly: GCA_963854785.1. Lineage (NCBI taxonomy): Eukaryota > Viridiplantae > Streptophyta > Magnoliopsida > Ericales > Ericaceae > Vaccinium > Vaccinium vitis-idaea. The sequence goes on along the minus strand of OY978216.1, from coordinate 34,804,698 downwards.
TCTCAAAATGAAAATATTGATACTAAAAAAAGCACAGAGGGATTTATACTGTACACCATAATGAAATGGTCACTATTATTACTCTCACATTTTTGTAATTCTTGCAGTGAGAGTAAACAAAATTAGACTCACTCGACAAGATACCAAATCAAACAGAGTCGGCAGAAAAAGATCTCAACTTGCATTTAACCCTCCGCATTAATTGCATTGACAGTCAATCCCAATAACAACGTCATACTTTGATCTAAAAAAAATTAACAATGTTATACTGCAGGCCTACTTAGAAAACTTTATTCGGATAGATAGATATTGGAGTAGATAGTTGAAAATCTCTCTTATTATTGCCTTTATTTTTTCACATCTTTCTTTTTTCAGTACTCTATTGAGAAGCGATTTCCCACAAGTACTCTAATTTAGCTTACTTCTACATAAGCTCATCATCGAAACATAACGCAACTCAGAGACAACAAGAGTTATCTTAAAACCTACGATCATCTTACATACGTGGTAATACTCTAGGCCATGAGATTGAGAATCTGTATGCATCCAGACCAATTTCTTTCATGGACCACGTCTTCCTGAAATATAATTATGAACAAATTAAGCATCACATCAATAGAAGTTTCATCATAAATCACTCTAATTTAGCTTATCTGTTCAGACGGTGCATAGAAAGTGTTTACTCCCAAATTTGGCACAAGAGCTTGGCAAAGCCTAAGAAGCCTGATACGTTATCAAACAGGCTAGAAATCGAAGGAGGCTTGTAATGTCTATGGCCCATGAGGCCCGTTTCAGCCCAATAGCATACTGGGCTTGTGTCAAAATTTAAGGCCTTGCAAACATGGGTTGGAGGCCAGGTTCAAATTGAGAAGAAAAATGGTTAGGGAGTGAGTTTCCACGTGAAGAAAATGAGGAAAGGAGTGATAACCTTTTGTCATTACCATCTCCTAAAAAAGTGGAAGTTAATTATCAGAAAATTGGAAAAGAAGATTATGGGCAGGAAAATAGGGAACGGTTATGCCACATGGCACAAAGCCGTGACCTCACCAAAAGCACCACGAACCCATTAACCTGAAAAATAGGAGGCCTCTTTATGGGTCCTTAGGCCTTTTTTTACCACGAAAATAGGACCATGACCTTTGGTAACCGCCAATAACCGTCACGATGGAGGGAAAATTGGCGGTCTAGGACACATGGCAGCATCAAATTAAGGCGGGAAAATGCTTGGGACACTTGACGTCATCTCGATGCAATGGAAGTTAGCACCATGGACCTATAAATATTAGTTTTGAAGGTTAAATGAAGGGTTCCACAGCCATCAACCTCACAGTTAAAATCAAACTCAAGTCTCTCGACTTATCTCCAATGTCTTCAACCTGTTGCAGCCATTCAACCCCGTTGAAGTCTCCAACACTATTGAGTCCTTTATTTTCCAGTCATTCAACAAGTCTAACTCGAGTTTAGCCCTTGTTATTGACTACATCGTACTCCACTTTTGTTAATCGTCATTAATAAAAGTTGGTTTTATTTTTATCTCGTTGCTCCTAATTTTCCATAACGGTTGGGAAATTCTGAGTCATCGCACGTAAGGCAAACCATGAACCATTTGCAACTCTACCCTTTGAGGGTTGCACGCAATCGCACGACGAAGTCAGAAAAGGTCTCGAAGGCCTCTATCACATTTGGACTGTGACGTACAGTCCTGGCACGCCCAGCTCACAAACCACATCAGGCGCTTGTGGTTTTTTCGGTGTTAACAGAAAGTAAGGAGCTTTCATGCCTCACTAGCTTGATTCATCGGAGGTCCGTATCTAAAGTTTTGGTAGAATTCCCTTTTTGGTGATTGATTATGTCGAACCGTTTTTTCACCATGTCTGCTAAAAGCAATTGGTGTCAATCAAGAAGGTCTTCAAAGTAAGTCTTTTATGGCATTCAATATCGCACCCGCAAGTCCATTTTTAGAGCGGTTGTAGCAAGTGGCATTGTGTAACTAAATTCATGGAAGCACTCCGGGTCCAATAATCCCTACCTCACGATAAGGCTCTCGCGATTCGATCCCATGACCTCTTTGCTCGTGATACAACTTGTCAAACCGTCTTTCCACCATCTCTCTCAAAACCAATTGGTGTTGGGAAGAGCCTCAATTAAGTCTTTTATGGCATTCGACATCGCATCCGCAAGTCTATTTTTAGAGCGGTCGCAATGAGTGGCAGAGTATAACCGAATCAATAGGGACACTCTGGTCCCAAAAATTCAATCTCAGATGTTTTCTAAAATGTATTTTCTCGATGAAAGGGGTTTAAAATGTAAAAACTTATGACCAAAAAAAAAAGAAAATTTTACTAAAGACGAAAAAAGTACAAAGCTATCTTTTTGTTTTTTCAAATTCACTCCACACTTTTAACGTGTTCGATTCTTCTCAATGAGATTGATCCTACAAATTACAACGAAAAAGCTAAACAAAAAGTTGTTTATGCAAACAATACCGAAAGAAAATCCATGTCAAAAATTCAAGAACGGACCTTAATAGGATCGAGCATAACATCATGTTTTATGTACCTTCGTAAATCCAACTTATTAAAAAGACATCATTATTACACCTTTCACATCAACTTTTATCTCCACGTTATACCTTTCACATCACCTTTTACCTCCACTTTTCGAAATTATCTGCAACTTTTACCCATTAATTTTATAAGTACAAAATAATAATTGTACAAATTTTTACCCGTTAACTTTTCGAAACAGATACTTACTAAGGAACATCCCAAAATGAAAAAATTGACTATTATTTGGGGATGGAGAGAGTATTTTTCATGTCAAAATAATAACTGAAGTATGCAAATTTCTGATTGGCAAACCACATTCAATGCATAAACGAACAGAAAGCTTTTATAGGTATTGGTGGAAAACTTGATGAGATACACTATGCAATTGTGAGTTCCAACTTGGAACATGGCTGTTGAAAAATTACCTTTTCAACAGGAAATGTTATTGTCAAATGTTACATCTATATGGCATAAAATGTTGGGTTTTAAAATGGATATGTGGGTGTTCGGTGTTCGACACAAATATTTCGAACAACGCATTATTTGGTACATAGAAATATTTTGTTCGAGTCTCCTAAAAAAATAAACTCAAATAGATTTGCTTAATTCGGTTGTCCAAGATAAATATTTGTCACTGATAATTGCTTCTGTATTCGAGTGTCCTAAAAAAATTGATGTCAGTTCGATTATGCGTAAATGGCTAATTCGATATCTAATTTGTCACTCACAATTTTTTTTTTCTTCTTTTTGTTTTTACCATTTTCGGTTTTTTTTTTTTTTTCTAATTGCCCGCAAAAAACTTAGCTCAATTGGATTAAGCGTAAATTGCTAATCCAATATACAATCTGTCACTTACAATTGTTATGTTTTCTTTTTTTTTCATATTCAGTTAATAAAAAATATTTTTGTCCGAGATATTGGATCACCCATTTATGCATAATCCAATTGAGCTGAGTTGTTTTAGGACACTCGGACAAAAAAATAATAATTCATTAACCGAATATGACAAAAATCAATTATTTTCGCAAGATCTACAATTAAATAGTCAACCATAGTTTATATTTCATATATACTGTACGTAGTGAGATTTGAGAGAGGGATTGGTTGGGATATAGGCAGGGGTGCCTTGTGCCTTTTTTTTTCCCAACATTTGGGAGAGTGGGCCACATGATTTGTACTTGGGGGTGGGGTCTTGTTTGTGTTTGGGTATTGGTTTTCGGAAAAGTGAGACTACAATTGGCTGGAGGGAACACAACAGCTATTTGAAATTCAAACAAAAATGGCAAAGTTTTGTGCCAACTTTCCAAAACTAAGCTAAACCCCCTAATCGAACACAGCCATAATTATGAGTCTGGTTGGTTTGTTTGTTTTGTGGGCAAGTATGAGTAATCTAAAACAAATAATAAGTATGAGTAACAAAATGCTGACTCTGGTTTGACTAGTTAGACTGAAGAGAGAAACAAAGAGTGACAAAAAGGGTGAGAAATTAGAGCTCAATCGAGCTCAATTGGGAAAAGTATTTTGCCTTTTAATTTGACGAGTAAAATGGCCGTCACATATTTAATCCAAAACATTTATGTTTTGTTCGATCGTCTTATTTATGTCGGGGTTTTCCTTTTTGGGTATAGTTTTGATTTTGTTTTGGCTTAGGCCGGTTCGGGTTCCATTTTTTATGGGAAGTCTTCCCTTAGGCTTATGGTGCTTGAGCTTCCCCCACCCCCGCTTGATGTAGTTTCATTAAGGTTAAATTCCTTATAGACCCCCTCATCTTTACTCATTTTCCACGGAGACACCATAACCTTTAAAAACGTCCATACTCACCCCCTCATCTATGCGAAATGCAAAACACCCCTTACTCCGTTAACGGAATGACAACAAATGACTATAATACCCCTTAAAAAACACCCACACTCACCCCCTCATCCCACACGATTTTCATAGATGAGGGGGTGAGTGTGGGTGTTTTTTAAGGGGTATTATAGTCATTTGTTGTCATTCCGTTAACGGAGTAAGGGGCGTTTTGCATTTCGCATAGATGAGGGGGTGAGTTTGGACGCTTTTAAAGGTTAGGGGGTCTGAGTGGAAAATGAGTAAAGACGAGGGGGTCAATAAGAAATTTAACCTTTCATTAATAATATCTGATTATGCCGATCAAAAAAAATGTTGGGGAACTTGTGTCCTCTGTATTGCAATTATTTATCAGCACCACTACATATCCAAAAAATACACCCAAAATGTGAAAATCAATGGCTTAGGAGTGTTTCTGGCCATTGATTTTTACATTCTAGGTAAATTCGGGTGCCCTTTCTGGGCACTTAGACTTTCTGATTATTTATTGTCCGTGCCATTTAAATCACATTTCTGCTTTTGTTTACTAGGTGATGTGACACTCCTAAAACCATTAGTATAATGCTATCATATTTGTGTCACTAATATATGAGATGCGTCATATGTGTCCTATCAAATGAAATGAAAATATCTTGGATGCGGATTTCATATTTAATATTTCAATTGAGTAAAATTCAACAAAGACCCCTAATGTTTAAAAGCACCCAAACAAACCCCCTCATCTATGACCGTTACCTAGCTTGACCCTTTCTGTTACATTGCAATCAAGTATCAAAGAAAAATGTTACACATAAGACGAAAATACCCTTATGAGGACCGACTTTGTATTCTTTGAGGGTCTTTACAAGAGCTCATTATCAGAGAGACTCATGGTGGAAGCCTAGGAGGACATTTAGGACGAGTGTCATGCCCTCATTTTTCAACCCAAATAAGCAAACATTTCTCAATAATAAAAATTCGTAACATCATCTATAATTATTCCAAATATCTCCTCACATCATATTGAATTTATTGCACATCATTGTCTAATTCCAATACCAATATCCCATAGTAGTAACATAAGTTCAAAGTAGTTAGATTACAATTTTCCCAAAGTCAGAAAGGGTGAAATAGTAAAGTTACAAGTTCATATCTTCAAAAAATGCGAAATAAAAGATGATCAAATAACTTTCATGACATGTCTCTCATCCACATCCAAGCACTCCATGCAAACCGACTCATACTCCGTGCGCAGTACCTGAACTTGTTAGAGCATCTCCACTCCTTACTCAAATTTAGACTCAAACTCAAATTTGAGTAAAAATTATCCAAAACCCTCTTCCACTCCTTACCCAAACCTATACCAAATTTGAGTGTTACTCAAATACTTCACCAAATCTGATGTGAATGAGATTTTTAACCAAATTTTGAAGGCTCTTTTGTTGCACTGCTATTTACCCTTTCGCCATTCAATGCTTTAGATTAAATCTCCAACGTACAATTTGAGTAAGAGTTGGAAGAAGCCATACCAAATCAAATTTTTACCCAAATTTTTACTCAAATTTGAGTAAAAAGTTGGGTAAGGGGTAGAGATGCTCTTAGGGTGAGCTACATTAGCCCAGTAGAGAAACTTCAACTAAAACTAAATACAATGAAATGAATGTGCAAGATCAGTCAAATAATAAATATATATTATTTCTCCTTTTGTGTTACTTTAATTTCCTAAAACAATGAAGTCAAAATCTTCTGTTTAAGAATGAAATCAAATCTTCCTAATTGGAAGTAAAATGAAATCAAATCCTCCTGATTGGAAGTCGATTCAAATCAAACTCTCCTGATTGGTAATAAAATTATCGTGATTGGTAATCAAATCAAATCAATCATAGATCTTTCAAAACTTAAACCCATCCCCTTAAGCCTATAAATAGGGGCTCATATGAGGAAGAGCAACAAGTTTTCACTTGGCATTCAACCAGAGCTCTGAAGCACTCTTCAACATCTTGTAGAAAATCATCAAGCACCAAGAACAATGTGCCGATTTCTTCGCAAGTTCATCAAATCAAATCATCCAACAACTCAAATCATTCAAGAGATCTTCAACCAAGGAAATTCGAGAGCACTCTCTAGAATTTCTTAAGGCTTCTCTCCAAGTTCTACTCAAATCCCTCAAGTTCTTGTGGAGATTCAATAAACACCCAAGTTACGTTCCAGTTCATCTACAACAACAACGGTCTATGTGCCAGCTAGCGAAGATCGCGCCTCAAGTTCATTGTTTGTTAGAGATAAAGTCGTTCAAGCCCTTGATCAAGCTTCGTTCTTCAAGCTTCTCAATTCCAATATTTGAAAGAACTACCAACCGGTTCAATCCTATGACAACCTTCTATCACCATTTTAAAGTAATTTCACACAATTTCTCAGTTTTATTTTTAAAAAATCTTTTAAAACTACAGATCCTTACAGCGAGATAAAAGTATCTCACTAGTTTAGGCTCGTTACTATCGGCCACAACTAAAATGAGATAATTAAACGTATGTGAAGTGTTAAAAACATGTGTCAAAAGGCGAAGGGACAAATGCAGAATACTGGATTATACACGCCTCGTCCCATTCTTGAAGCAGCTTGGAAAGTCTTTCTATGGATTTTTTCCTTGGACTTACAAAGACACAACGAGACACAGATTCCATCTTTGTTGTTGTTGATCAATTCTCAAAGATGGCACATTTCAATCCGTGTAGAAAGACATCTGATGCCAACCACATTGCTCAATTGTTCTTTCGAGAAGTGGTTCATCTTCACAGTTTGCCAAAGACTATCGCCTCAAATCCTGACAGCAAATTCCTTAGTACCTTTTGGCGAACTCTATGGAAACGACTTGATACTTCTTTGAAGTATAGTACTACTTGTCATCCCCAAACTAATGGCAAGAGAGAGGTGGTCAACCCCACATTGGGAAATATTTTGCGAAGTTTATGTCAAGATAGTCCAAGGCAATGGGATTTCGTTATCTCTCAAGTAGAATTTGTTTTCAACAATGTACCAAATCAGTCCACTGGCAAATCACCATTTGAGATTGTCTATGTGTAAGGACCCGTGTAAAAAAAAAAAAAACTTTTTGGAGAAGTTTCGATTTGGCCGATAAAAAGTCCCGGTAATTGTTTCTTGGATTTTTCTAATCACAATGGTATAATTGGAAGTTATTTTTTAGTAAGGCAAAGTCATCTTTCGCCCATTTTATTCGGAGAAAAATCTGTCGTTTTTCAGTTTTGTACTAAAAGTGGAGGAATGAGATTTTGATGTGATTAGAATTTTAAAATTTTAGAAATGTCATTGTTTCCAAATGGGGGGTACTTCCTTAAATAAGTATTGTGGGGTAAATTTGTAGTGTATGGGGTAAATTTGCAAGAAAACAAAACTTCTCATCTCTCTCCCTCACCCCCCCCCCCCCCCCCCCCCCCCCCCCGCGCCGGCTCTCCCTCTCTCTTCTCCTCCATTTTTACTCACTCCAAGTTCAAATCTTGCCCTCCTCACTCAACCTCTTCAAGAACCAAGGCCATTTTCACGTTCTACGCACCGTGGGGAGCTTGGGTCACCTTGGATTCGCACCGGGAGGACAAAATTCAGGATTTGGGGTTTTCTACACCTAGGGTTTCATTCATCTTCATTTTTCAAGCAAATCCTTGAGGTAGGGGAACAATGTCTACTCTCTCTAGTTATATGCTTATGATTTGTTGCATATACTTGATTTTTGACCTCAATTTTCTTGAATTTCATGCTTTCCCCAATTTGTGTGGGTTTTCCCACTTTGATTCTTTGATCTATGAATTTTCTTGTTGTTTGGTGAAATTGGGAGTGAAATTGACATCCCTTCATGTTTAATTGTTGTCTAGAATTTCCAATTTGAGCCTAAACTATCTCAATTGTGATTGGGTTGAAATTCCATACTCTAAGGGTGAAAATCTGCACTGTCTACTGTTCTTAACTGCTGCCTCTGAAATTTCCAGCCACTGCCCCTGTTTTTGGGATGGTTTTCGGTCACCATTTGATGTCCGTTTGGTCCCCGATCGCTTATACCTTCATAAAATCGACTTTTGGCATCACTTTCAACCATGTTTGACTCGAGAACTTTGATTTTATAAACAAATATGTCATTTTACATCACATGAAAGTTTGATGGTTTTTAGAAAGCGTGGGTGGGTGTGTGCGTCACCCTTTTTATCGAAAGATGTGAAGTAATGAAATGAAATTTGGAAAAAACGGACTTGTTATGAAAGTTTTGATGAAATGTTTGGGATAATGAGATGTTCTTAAACCGATACCATCATTTGGTAAATTTTTTGATAAAGGCACGCGGGGCCTATGGAACCCGGCAGAGGGATTAAATCCCTAGTACTAAATAAAAATGATGGTTTTTCTCCAATGAAAGAAATAGGAAATGAGGTTTTGGACTATCTTTTAAGTTTTGTCGAAACTCGATATGTAAACTTGATTATTTTGACTTGTGTGATGAACTTGGGTGGTTGGGTGAAATAAAATGGATATTTGGGTTATGTTTTGAACACTTAGAAAGGACTTTTGAAAACATGGGTTGTGGGTGGATACTTGGAAATCACTTGGGTACGTTGAAACTTTCTAAATTCTTCCTCCATGACTTGGATACTTGGACTCGCACATGAATAATCGTTTAACATATCTTACCCTCATGTGCATGCATCATATTCATATACCTAGCGTTAGTAGAATAGTTCTCCTACGAGCGCGTGTGCTCACCCTACCCCTTTTCAGGTACCCAGCTTTGATCGTGCATGGTTTGAAGTGCATGACTTGGATGATGAGCATACATAGCATGAAGTTATTTTATTCATCTTCTACGCATTAAACTTTCTTTTGGGGAGATGTTAATGTAACTCTAATTTCTTTTACCATCTTTTGACTTTGATTTGTAATAACTTATGGGATATTATTTCGACTTCACCTTGGGGGCAAGGGTGCCCAAACATTATTAATTTTTCTTTGTTTGACTTCACCTTTGGGGCAAGGGTGCCCAAATATTTGAATCACAGGATGTTATTTGACTTCACCTTTGGGGCAAGGGTGCCCAAACATTTGATAGCCATTGGGCTAAGAATGTACTCTAATTATGGAAATCTTTATAATTTATGGAAATCTTTATCTTTTAACTTACTTATTGTTTGAGATTCTTCTATTTATGTTTTGTAAAAAAATGAGGGCGTGACACTATGTGTGTCCCATGTTGCATACGCTGGATTTAGTGCCCTTTTCTAAGCTTCCTGGAATGCGTATTATTGCTAATTGCATGGCAAAAAAAGTGGCAAACATTCATACAGAGGTCAAGCAGATGTTGGAGGAGTCTACTGCAAAGTATAAAATTGTTGTGGACAAGCATAGGGGTGTGAAGGTTTTCGAAGTGGGAGACATGGTGATGGTACACTTATGAAAAGAAAGGTTTCTAGTGGGTACACATACAATAGTCTCAAATAGAAGTAGATTGTCCCTATTCGTGTTTTGTAGAAGATTGATGATAAAGCTTATGGGTGGATCTTCCAAAGGATCATCTAGCTACCTCCACGACTATCAACGATCACGATTTGTCCAAGTATCATACAGTTCCAGATATGGCCATATCCATAGTCAACTCAAGGATGAGTTCTTTCAAAGAAGTGGAAACTGATGTAGCATAGATTGCTATAGATATCATGGAAAGATTTGACAAGCACAATTCAAGGAAGAATCATTAATAAGATCTTTGGTTATGACAACTTTAGTTAAGATATTTTAATAAATAGAAACGTTTGATATTCTAGAATTTTCATTTTATCTTATGTCGTTTGTTTTGGCAACTTTTATTAGGGAATAATGTTAGTAGAAGATCTCATTTAGTGCTGTTTGTTTAGCACGATTTAGTTTTCTAGAGTTTTTTTTATATCCTTGTTTTGTTATGCTTTGTCCCTACTCCAAGATATATTCTTGGTAGCCAAACATTACCTTATTAGCTAGGCCTACTACTAGTTTAAATAAGGGTGTGACCTAAGAGTGAGCATCGATCGGATTGGTCCGATTTTGTACTAAAACAAGAACCAAACTACTATATATGGATTATGAATTTTGAGAACAAAACTAACCCATAATATTCATAGAACCAAACCAATCCAAACCATTACAATATGGATCGATTTTGGTTTGAACCATTGTTCAGTTCAAATTGAGATATCATCTTCATAAACTATTTGAAGTACTTAAAATTTCATAGATAAAATATACCAAATCTTATATTAAAACCAATTCTATTAAAATCACTAGAATCACTACCATCAATCAACTAAAGAAGAGTAGAATATAAAAGAGTGAAGGAAAGGGCCATGGAATAAAGTAGTGGATTAAGAAATTAGTTACCAAGCAAAAAGGTAAAAAATTAATTGATCAGTAAGCCCAAGCTGTGAATGTTTAGTGTATTGAAATTGCAAGCATATGTTATTAATTATGTATAGATGTTTGTGGAATTAATCTTGAAAGTGAGGGAATAAGGTAGTGGAATGGAACATTAGATTAGAAAATTAATTGACTATAAAAAAAAATGTTAATTCAATGTATCTAATACATACTATATATATATTATGGTTCGGATTGGTTTGGAATCAGAACCATTGGTGTAAATCTACAAACCAAACCATGGTTAATACTCCCTACCTCCCATTTTGATAGTCCCATTTGAGAAATCTAACTTTTAAGGAAGCATAATGATTGCTCCAAAAAGTATTTCACTTTCCAATCCTACCCTTTACTTTTTGCAAATTAAATATTCAATACAACCACAATAGATTTGAAATTTCCAATTTGATTGATGTGAATTGTACTGCTTGCAATTAAACACAAGGGTAAGAATGGAATTTCACCAAAATTCCATAGTTCATCTGGGGAAAGTGGACTTCATTTCGGGACGTCCCAAAAGTGGACTATGACAATGGGACGGAGGGAGTAATTTTTTAAAACTAGTACCAAACCGCTTTACTAAAATACCAAATCTAACCAACCGGTTTGGACTGAACTCACGGTTTGATGGGTATTTTGCTCACCCCTAGTGTGACCCTCCTATGTTATTCATTGAATTCATGATCAATAAAATTCTAGAGTTTTCTCTATTTTTCTTGTGCGCAAGGTCTTTATCACTTTTCTTTTGAATTCAAGAGTTCGTCTGTTAGAATTATATCTAACCAATTCGTCTACTATAACGATATCTAGCCTTCTTCCACTGCAACGCGGCATCATTTTGTTACAATAAATTGTTTCCTAGGATGTTGGCAAAATATCTCTAAAAACAATCCCATCTTTGCGATAGAATTGTTGTGACGAGATCAATCCATGGCTAAACTCTTATACAAAGTTCATTATGTGCGCATATGGTTTTGTGACAAATACTAATTTGTCAAAAGGCAAAATTGACAAATGAAATCAAGGAGACCAGTGACAGATACTTTGTTTATTTTTTTATTAGTGAATAGAATTTATTAATCATTGAAAGCAGATATAACGATTCAAAAAACCACAAGCAATATGGCATCACAACAAGAACCCTGACATCCCAACACAGGCCTCGCCAATCATATGATACCGCCCGAAACCTGAGAATAGTGACGGATGTTTCTGTTAACAACGTTGTTAATTTTTTACAACAATATTGTTTTTATTTTTCTAAAACAAAACAAAGATTAAATATGAAAAAAGAAATAGGAATCTTTCATTTAGAGAAGTTAATACCAATTTGTGAACTGTAGGAAAGTCTAACATTTAAAAATTATCAAATGCTTGGTGTGTATATATATTGGCGTTGGATGTTAATATCATACATTTATATCTTGTGCTTCTTCCTTTTTCTTTTTTTTTTTGGGCCTAATCTAAGAAAGAAAATTTATTAACTCGAAGGAGAGCGTACATCAAGTAATAAAAAACAATTCTCCACCTTGACTTGAATTCCACTGAACCCAAATCACTAATTATAGCAACCCTCTTCTGCCTCTACCTCGCCACAATGCCTCCAAGGGGCGATCAACTGCAAATACCAACCAAGCCCAAGCAATGCTTGAACTTGGCAACCGAAACCGGTTTAGTCAACATGTCTGCTGGGTTATCCGTTGTTCCCACTTTCTTCATCTCAACTTGCTTCTGTGAGATGATCTCTCGAACGAAGTGATACCTGACATCAATATGCTTGGTCCATTCATGATACATCAGATTTTTAGTCAGATGTATAGCACTCTGAGAGTCACAAAATACTGAAGTAACCCCTTGTGCAATACCAAGCTCGCAAAGAATTCCCCTCATCCACAATGCCTCCTTTACAGCTTCGGCAATGGCCATATACTCTGCTTCTGTTGTAGACAACGCGACCGTAGCCTGCAAAGTTGATTTCCAACTAATGGCACTTCCGGATAGAGTGAACACATAACCTGTCAGAAACCTCCTCTTATCATGGTCACCGGCAAAATCCGAATCAACATAACCAACAACTTGATTACCCGGATTAGAAACCCCATACAAAAGACCCACATCTGCAGTCCCTTTCAAATACTGAAGTATCCACTTCACAGCCTCCCATTGTGCTTTTCCCGGTCACCCCATATAGCGACTTACGACACTAACTGCATGTGAAATATCAGGACGAGTACATACCATGGCGTACATAAGGCTCCCAACTGCGCTCGAATATGGAACTTGAGACATATATTTCTCCTCATCCTCCGATTGAGGTGACAATTCTGCTGAAAGTCGAAAGTGTGTTGCCAAAGGGGTACTGACTGGCTTCGAGTTCTGCATGGCAAAACGCTAAAGCACTTTGAGAACATATGACTTCTGATTCAAGAACAACTTGCCATCTACTCGATTTCTGCTAATCTCCATACCCAAAATCCGTTTTGCTGCACCCAAATCCTTCATCTCGAATTCACCACTCAACTGCTGCTTCAACCTATTGATTTCTAATACACCTTTGGCAGCAATAAGCATATCATCAGCATACAACAGTAGATAAATAAATGAACCATCTGGAAGTCTTCGAAAATACACACAACTATCATATTCACTCCTAGAATATGATTGACTTATCATGAATGCATCAAACCGCTTACACCACTGCCTAGGAGACTGTTTTAAGCCATATAAAGACTTACGAAGCAAGCATACATGATCTTCCTTACCAGAAACAACAAATCCCTCTGGTTGACGCATATAAATCTGTTCCTCAAGCTCCTCATGCAAAAACGCCGTTTTGACATCAAGTTGCTCTAACTCAAGGTCATAACAAGCAACAATAACAAGTAAAGTGCGAATGGAACTGTGTTTTACAACTGGTGAAAATACCTCATTGTAGTCAACACCTTCTTTTTGACTGAATCCTTTCGCCACTAGCCGAGCTTTGAACCGTGCCTCTTCAACCCCTGGAATACCTGGCTTGCGCTTGAAGACCCACTTGCACCCAACAATCCTCCTATTTTTCAGCGGTTCCACCAACGCCCATGTTTGATTCTTCTGAAGAGACTCAATCTCCTCACTCATAGCAACACACCACTGTGCACACTCATTGCTCGAAATAGCTTCCGCATAGTTAGAAGGCTCATCATACTCCATTGTTTTAGCAACTAATAAAGCATAGGCCACAATCTCAGAATAAGCCGAATATCTTTCAGGAGGCCAAATCTCCCTCCTTGGCCTATCTTTAGCAATAGTGCATGGTTGCTCTGCTAGTACATCATCATCTGTGTTTGAACTCTTGAACTCCTCTTCAATTGGTTGATTACTGTCATTCTTCCCTGAGCCAGAAGATTCACATAACAACTCCACCTGCTTTGGAACCCTCGGTTCCTCAACTGCATCTTTAACCTTCTTAGACCCCTTAACCATAAAGTTTTCATCAAAGTAACATCTCCACTAATTAAAAACTTAGAGGTTTCCGGACACCATAATCTGTACCCTTTCACACCTGCCTGATAACCCAAGAAAATACACTTCTTGGCACGTGGCTCCAACTTACCCTCATTCACATGAGCATAAGCTGGACACCCAAACACACGCAGTACGGAATAATCAGCCTTATGACCCGACCATACCTCAAACGGAGTCTTACACTCAAAACTCTTTGCCCAACTCGGCATTGGACAACATACAACGCACCTTCTCCAAAAGAGTCTTGTTCATTCGTTCAGCCACACCGTTCTGCTGGGGGGTTTTCCTCACTGTGTGATGTCTCACAATGCCCTCATCACTGCAAAACTTATCAAATTCGCCAAGACAAAACTCCATACCATTGTCAGTTCTCAAACGTTTTATTTTCTTACTCGTCTGATTCTCTATCAAAATTTTAAACTGTTTGAATGTACTTAGAGCATCACTTTTATGTTTTAGTATATACACCCCAACCTTACGAGAGAAATCATCGATAATACTCATAAAATATCGAAAACCACCTTTTGAAGTTACCTCAGTGGGACCCCAAAGATCTGAGTGAAAATAATCCACCGTGCCTTTGGTGCGATGAACAGTTGTACTGAATTTGACTCTGCACTGCTTGCCGTAGACATAATGCTTGCAAAAATCCAGCTTCTCAGTTTTCTGCCCACAAAGTAGACCCTGATTGCTCAAAACTGTCATCCCTCTCTCGCTCATATGCCCAAGATGCATATGCCACAATCGAGTCAAATTCGAACCCGAAACCTTTGAAGAAGCGACCGCTGCTGCAGAACCCGTAACTGTACTGCCCATGAGTGAGTAAAGATTGTTATGCTTCTGACCCTTCATTAGCACCAAAGCAACCCTTGAGACCTTCGAAACTCCACATTCACCAGTGAAAGTACAACCAATCGAATCTAGAGCACCCAAAGAGATAAGATTTTTCTTCAACTCCGGAACATGCCAAACATCCGATAAAGTCCTCACAATACCGTCGTGCATCTTGAGTTGGATCGTTCCACAACCAACAGTTTTGCAGGGCATGTTGTTGCCCATTAAAACTGTGCCACCATTGACCGCCTCATAAGTGGCGAACCACTCCTTATGCGGACACATGTGATATGAACACCCAGAATCCAAAATCCACTCGGTATCACAGCGAGAATCTCCCACTGTAACTGATAAAACAGTATCTAACTCTTCCGAACTTTCGGCAACCCCGGCAATATTTTTACCCCCTTTTTGGTCCTCTTTTTCCTTCTCCTTGAGTTTTAAACAGTCTCTTGCCCAGTGCCCTGGTTTCTAGCAATAATTGTACTTTCCCTTTTTCTTATTTGTAATTGTTGATTTGGATCTTTTCCTATTACTCGTACCACCCTTTTCTGTCGTTCTTCCCCTAACAAACAATCCCTCCGCATGATCATCAACCTCTCTTGACACCTTTTTCCTCAACTCTTTCGAATGAAGACTGGCCTTAACATCCTCCATGGATATGATGTCTTGCCCATACAATAAGGTTGTAACAAAATGTTCATACGATGGCGGTAAAGAACATAACAAAATTAGGGCTTGGTCCTCCTCCTCGATTTTACAATCAATATTTTTCAGGTCCATCAAAATACAATTAAACTCGTCTAAGTGATCCTTAACAGGTGTACCTTCACGCATTCGAAACGTATAAAGACGTTGTTTAAGATACAACCTGTTCGTGAGCGATTTTGTCATATATATGCCATCCAACTTCAGCCAAATACCTGCTGCTGAAGTTTCTTCTTCCACCTCGCGAAGAACATCGTCTGCTAGACTCAATTGAATCGAACTCAGAGCTTTAGCATCCATGTCTTCCCAATTTTCCGCGCTGATGCCGGATTTTTCTTGCCCCTGCAAGGTCTTGTCTAATCCCTGTTGAACTAGCAAAGCCTTCATCTTAACCCTCCAAAGACTGAAGCTGCTGCTCTACCCATCAAACTTCGCAATCTCAAACTTAGCCGCCATAGCCACAATCGGAAACGAAACCCTAGTTTTTCAACCAGAAGCTCTGATACCAATTTGCTGTAACGAACGCTATAAATGCGACTAAGTTGGGAGAAAGCAAACAAAACAACAAGCAATCACACGACACAAAGATATACGTGGTTCCACCAAGATTGAGGTACGTCCACGGGCGAGGAGAGAGAGAGTTCACTATCAATGGTGAAGAAGAGATACAAAGAGCCGGCTATGATCCGTAACTCTGGAGAGGCCACAATATGAGAGATAGCCAAGGATCCCTAAAAGCCTCTATTTATAAGAAGCACAATCAATAGGAAATCCTAAACACAATAGGAAATCCTAAACACAATTGGAAATCCTAAATGCAATAGGAAATCCTAAACACAATAGGAAATCCTAAACACAATTGGAATTCTCCCAAAAAAGAAAAATTAAAGGCACAATTCCAACAGTAATGAAATCCTCTCTCTCTTTTCTAACCAAGAATAAAAGATGAATAATGATGACCCAAAAAGAAGAAGCAAGAGTCAAGTTTCTAGAGCTCTGTTTCTTACTTTCTTGTCATCTCCAATGAAGGAACTTCATGCCATTACAACCGGTCCACCACTACCTTGGTGGAATTTAGAAGGTTTGATCCACTGCTTTTTTAGGATCAATTGTAATTGATATTATATGTTATTAATAAATACGAGTATTTACTTAACTCCTTTCTATTTCGCATTGCAATTTTATTTTCTCCCTATTCTTATGCTTTAGGTAATGACCCCCTGCCATCACATTCTGGCTCCTCGCCTCACTATGTTTTGGGATTTGAATTTTGATATCCGGACCGTAGTGTGCAAGTGCAACGAGGCCTGGCTGGATGCAGACTAGACTTGCAATTCTAACAGAATTTTTGTTTACCCGAGCCTATTTAATTAATAAACGGACTTCACTTCATATTCTCAAATACAGTGCTATTGAAGTTTCATTTCTCAAGTCCAATTAGTCCATTTACTTTTCTAAAGCATAATAATCAAAAACATAAATCAATAACCTATAACTACCACAAATTAGAGTTCATGACCTTAATATTTGTACTAGAGTTCCAAAATCCTAGCACAACTATAAAACAGGTAAACGTAAGAACAAAGAATGCATCATTGACAATTTTTGGTAGCATAAATAAATGCAGTACTAATTACTATTAATAGTTTATATGGGTCGAGCCAGACTGCATTTTGTGGGTTATTTCCAAGTCCATCGCTCAAAAATTTAACCCACCCCATCTTTTTTTTTTTTTTTGGTAAACCAAGCTTGAAAATAAAAGGGGCTAAACGAATATACAACCTACAAGGGGCATACCCCAGGGAGGACAAAACAAAACAAAACAAAACAAAAGAAAGTAAACAAGAAAATTAAGGAATGGCCAAAAAGGCTACAAGGGGAAGAAAGTGGAAAGGAAGTAGATCTAACACAATGGGTAAAATGAAATTGATAAATGTTTCAAACCCATTTAAGAGAGGGGCCTGAAACACCTATAACAAAATAGATTTGCCAACTGACTTGAGTCATTGACCAACCTCATTGAAGGAAGGCCTGGACTTGAACCAATCCTTGATTGGATTTGGCTCCCAAAGGGGTATCAAACAACGCCTAGGGACTGCCCCCCAAGGCTAGGCCATTACAAACCAAATGGGTAGTCTTCTCTAGCAACATTGAAAAAGCCAAGGCAGGCACACGGGTGCAACAAACGCAGCAGTAGCTAGTACAGAACCAGGTGCAACAAAACGTAGCAGCAGCTAATACCAAACCAAATAGAATAGAACAGTAGGTGCAACATTGTTGCAAATGTTAATACAAGCTGTAACAGACCATGAGAGTCACTGAGAACCATCGCAGAGCTCAAGTGCTATATAATAAACAGCACCCAACACAAAATGAGGCAACCTGGGCAGTGTTGCAGCTCAACAGCAGCAGACACTAAAAATATAGGCTTCCTCCTCCAACACAACAAGTTAGTGAATAACAATAGCAGACACTAGCAAAGGTTAAACAAGCACATCAGCAGCAGGTCAATTAGTAAACCCTCACATCTTTACCACAGAGCTGACACCAAGAGAGACAATAGATGACATGAACCATTGGCAAATTCCCAGGATATAGTCCTCACCACCTGTGCACCCTCGAGGCCTGACCTCCCACTCTCTTTTCACACAGCCTGAGAAAATGAGGAACCTCACAGTCACTCCTCTCAACAAGAAAGGCAGGGGTGTCTAATCTCACAGGTATCCCACATATGGTAGATCGCACAACTCAGAGATGATATAGGGACAGTGAATGCCATTTGGAAAATGAAGACATATTATACCATAGAATCTGCACACCAAGCACTAAATGTATAAGATAACAAACCTGTTTAGATAGGAGTAAATAGCAGACCATCTCTAAAGCCTTGCAAAGGAATAAGAGCAACCACCATTTCTTAAACACCATTCCTTTCAAGCCCTGCAAACAAACACTGGTCCCAAATGGGAGGTTAGGGATAAACACTTGACCTCCAAGGTTGCATCCACTGGGACACCTGTAACTAGTAGCATTGTCAGTAAATTTCACGTTGAGGAAGTAAGTGTGCAATTGAAACTCAACCATAATGCATAAGTTAATTGTTAGAATGGGCTGGTATACTCCATGATTCATAAAGTGCTCTTGATCCAGGTGGAATTTTGTGAAGGGACAACAGCCTACATCTTATCTCAGTGCAAATCTTAACCACCAAAGAAGGGACACTAAGCTGCTGACCCTGAAATTTCCTGTGGTTCCTCTCAATCCAGATTTGGTAGAAGGAAACAGTGAAAGTCAGTTTGGTCAAGGTGGTCTTGAGGCTCTTACTCTTAGCTGTAGAGACAAGATTAGCAAGATTGGAGAGAGTTTGGGGCTGCCACTTGAGCTGAGATTTAAGGGATACAACATCCCACACCTGTTTGGTAAATGGACAGTTAAAGAACAGATGGTCATGTGATTCCTCAGCAAGGCAGAAGCTACAACAAGATATGCTTTTAATGCCAAACAGAACAAGTTTGTCCTCAGTGGACAATCTGTTCTGGATGGCAAGCCAACTAATCAGACTACATTTAGGGATATGTGAGGGAAACCAAATACTTTGACTCCATACAGCAGTGGGAAACTTAGGTCTCAGCTGTTCCCACAATGATGAAATGGAGAACAAGCCATCTTGTGTAAGAGTCCACCTGCAAGAGTCAGCAGGGAGAGGAATGGGGGTGTTGAGAGTAGGAAGATGAGGTCTGATCTCATGCAATACCCAAATTTGTGTAATGGGAAGGGACTCCTGATTATTGGCTCTCAAAATAGAGGAAACCAAAGAATCATCAGGAAGCCCAGAGTCATGGATCACACGACTACCAAAGTGCTCACCAAGAGGACCAGAGGGGTGACAGTTGTCATACCATAATGATATAGAGGATCCATCTCCAATTTGGTATTTAATGAATGGTTGAATGAAGGGACGAAGTTGGAGCAGTTTCCTCCAAGTCCAAAAGGGACTGCTAGGAATATTAACTCTCCAAAAGCTTCTCCCTTTAACCAAATATGGCTTAACCCACTGACACCACATGGATTTCTCACCACCAGAGACAAGAATCCAAATGTGCTTGGCCATGGCAGCCTTATTCCAAATCTGAAGAGATTAGAATCCCAACCCTCTATTAGCCTAAATGCCAATCCCAAAATTTTAAAATGTGGACTCAGTTGGGCGGGTTACCAGGAAGTGCGCCCTTGATTTGCGGTTCACCAGTTTTTTTAACTCACCCAAGTACTATAAATAAGTGCTATGTACCATTATTCCTTTTCGTGAGGGACAGCTTAAATAGCAGGAAAAACAAAGCAAACATCATTGCAGGCCATGTTTATGGAACTCTACAAGGCAAAGATTTCTAGGAGCAAGTATAAAATACCGATGTTTGAAAATCTTAGAAAACACGCGAAAGTATGCACTGGACAGAAGCAAAAATAAATCTAGGATGTTCTTCATGTCCCGAAAATAAACTAAAATGTCATTATCAGTCACTCCATAGCTGAATCTATTGAAACCAACGGCCAAAGGCTTACTGGTTTTGAGCAGTTGCTGCGACCTCATCTACCTCACGGCTGGGCACACCAGAGATGAAGAACAGCACGAGGGGCGGTGGGTGAGAATAGATCTTCATTCTCGTAACTTCTGGTGCTGCGTGTAGGCTACATCGGAATCCGTCACCGGATTGTCATTTCCGGGTGAAGACAATTTTTCAATCAGCACTTACCACTGATGCAAACAGAGGAGTATCCAACTAATTCTCTCACACTTGTATTTCACAAACACACAATTCGTATTACGCTGAGAAAACTTGGTTTCTCGTATTCTCTCACACATTGATCACTCGTATTTGCATATGTAGCGGCCGGGTCCACAAGGGTCAGCAAAGGCCCCTCTCTGCACAATAAAGGAGCAAAAGGGGCAGTACCTCGAAATCCACGAAACTGAATGCAGATCGACTCATCTCGTTCTCATCGAGCATGTGGCGCTCTCGGCTGTTGGCGTGGATGTCCAGGTTTGGATGAATATGGATTTGTTTGAGATTCGCCGAGCCCAGATAAGTCAGTGTTACGACATTCCCGGCTTGGCTCTCGGACAGCTCTCGGGGGCTCAGCCGATCGGCGTGCCGACCGCCCGGGAGTCTGGGCGCCTAGCGTGCCGAGTCGGTTGACGACGGTAACGTGAACGCTCAGAGACACTCGGTTCGACGGTGGTGTGTCAGGCATGCTACACATTTCACGATGGAGCATTAAATGCGGCAGTCACCTACCCTGCTACCGCCGCCTACAGAGTCACGTGGGTGATGGGGAATGTCTCAAGGTGAAGTGACCCCTCAGACCCACGTGCCATGACGTCAGCCGAAGCGTGGCATCTGCAACAGAGATGGAAGTCACATTAGCTGTCATTCCAGGCAGGAATGGCAAGCGTGTGAGGGCAACCGAGTGCGTGCAACGCACGCCCCCTTCTCCTATAAATACCCCATCACAACTACCACAATGGGGATCCCTCTCTCCTCATTTACTACCCTCATAACTCCACTTCTCTCTCTAAGTTTTTGGCATATATCTTCTCCTCCTCCGCTGACTGACTATACCATCGGAATGCCTTCCCGGACGATGGATGTCTACGTGTGCAGGTTATCCTCTACGATGGGCAGCTAGGGTTCAGGTGAGGTTCAGCCGCCCCATCTCTACCTGTTCCATATCACAAGGTCCAAAGAGTTTACTCCGGTGAGAACCACCCCCACAATTGGCGACTCCACTGGAAAGGGAAGGAAAACAACTCCCCCCGGCCTCTATGAATTGGTGGTGTTTCTTCCCATCCTCTAAAGCTCTTCTCTCAAAACCTCTCCAAACACTGCTCAAATGGCCAACCTTACTTTGGGCCTTGATGCATTTGATCCCATCGGTGAATACCGTAACGCCGCTGACCGCTATCGGTACCACCAAGTCAGAAGCGACCTGGGGCTCACCTTCTCTCCCGCTGTCAATAGAGATGGGACTGTCACCGTAGCACCCAACGACCCCGGCCCTAGCAACGCCGGAGCCAGCAACATCGTCTTCAATATGGACGAAAACGTTGTCTCCCTTGACACCAGTCTTCTCCCGCCTCGGACAGGTCGTCGAAGTAGACCGCCGAGGCAATGCACTTGTTGTAGAATTGGAGACCGTACTTTCTCAGGGGCAGCAGACACGCGGTGGGTAGTCTTGACGGACTGACTGCCCCGAAGGCAGCCCCACGGCCTCCAGCACTCGGACGCCTGGCGTCCGGGGAGATGCAGAATACGCCCAAGAGCTGGAAAGGTAGTACAACAATGGGAAGGGCCCAGCAGACCTCCCTCCATTACGCCAAGACCACAACAACCAAGACCGAGCGCTCGGGGAGCGGAGGGATGGCCATGACCGTAATCGATCGGTGGATCGGGGAGGTGATCAACGCCATCGCTAGTCGGCGGACAGGCATGGCGTCCAAAATGGTGTACCCAACGCTTGGGGCGAAGGTTCGCACAGAAATGAGGTCGCAGACCCAATTGAGGTCTCGGCAGGGTTGGCCACAATGAGAATAACGGCCTCAGACCCGGAGACAGGTACAAGCTACGGAACGATGGCGGTAGTATTGTGCTTGTCAACACGCGCACGGGGGAAACGAGGGTTTACCACGCCGAAGAGGAGGAGGGAGAGGCCAAGAACGGCACAACAAAAAACGATCCTCAGAAAGGAGCAATGTACAAATTGAGAACCTTGATCCACTACGTCAGACTGTTGCCCCAACGAAGCATCCCTTCGGCGACTACCAAACGGTCAATCTCAACCGTCCGTGCTCGACCGACTCCAGGTTGGAGAAAGCCAAGCAATCGCCGTTCTCTCGGAGTATAGCCGATGCCATCCCCCCGCGTGGTTTCAAGATCCCTAAATTTGACAAGTATGAGCCAACAACGGATGCTATCACCCACGTCCAGCAGTATCGCCTGGTCTCGGAGCTCTACGGCCATAGTAACTCCCTCATGTGCCGAACGTTTTCCATGAGCCTAGGGACCACGACGCTCCTATGGTACAACCAGTAAGCCCTGGGGTCTATAAACGACTTCAACGAGCTCGAGCGCATGTTCACGTCTCAGTTTATGACCAGCAATACACAGCCAAAGACGCTTGACGCGCTTATAATATGAAGAGGGGCTCGGATGAGACCTTGAAGGAGTACATCGCCCGATATTGGGAAGTATACAACCTCGTGGAAGGCTGCGACCAAAAGATCGCCTCCACTTCGTTCAAGAATGGGCTTGATGACCACTCCGACCTTTTCAAAGAGCTCATGGTCCGACCGCCAAAAAATATGGTAGAGCTAATGGTCCGACCGCTTCCGAGAGCTCGAAGAGCTCCTATTTAACCGAGCGTTAAAGGGGAACGTCAGTAAGGGCGTGCCAAAGGAGACAAAGAAGTAGGTAAACAATGTGAAAAAAGTTGGGAGGAATGACCAAGGAGGATACGGGAACAGAGGTTCTCGGGACAACAACAACAGGAACAACGGTGGCGAGGGATGGGAAAAACCCCCCAGGAATGACAACGATTATGTTGCCGAGACAACTGTTTTCACCTTGAGGATCTACAAGCTGCTCGCGGAGATCGGCAGGAAACGGTGGTTCTACTGGCCGGAGGAAAAGATGGGGTCTGATCCCACCTAGAAGGGAAAGAGCACCTACCACAATGAGTTAGGCCACTATACGAACGGATGCCAACCGTTTAAGGCGCACCTTAAGCAATTGGTTGCCGAGGGTCGCATGGAGGAGTGCTAAGGGGGGCGACACCTCAGCCTAACCAGCAAGCGCTCCAGCTCCCACCACCGCCGCAAGGGTAGTAGGCGCCCGGGGCTAGAGTACGCCCGGGAGTCGTTGTAACGATACACGGCCCGGTCGGCAAAGCCCGAGTCGATGCCATGCACGCAGAGCTGCAGAAAGTTGAAGCAGCAATGCAAGTGATGACGCTCGATAGGGTGCCGAAGCGAAAGTATGAGGAGCCTATAGACCTGTACACCATCTCCTTTTCCGAACAAGATTTGGACGGGCTACAGCTTCCGTATGACGACGCGTTGGTCATCGACATAAGTATAGACCATGTCGAGGTTCGGCGAGTCCTTGTGGACCAGGGGAGCTCCGCCGACGTCCTTTACTATTTGGCATACAAAGCCATCGAACGAACGCGTGACGAGCTTACCCCCTCCGACACTCCTCTCGTCGGGTTTTCTGGCTACCCCGTATATCCCCTCAGCAATATCACCCTCCCGGTCTGGGCGGGGTCAATACGTTTGGAGATTGAGTTCACTGTGGTGGATTCCCCGAGCCCTTACAACGGCATCCTGGGGCGGGGATGGTTCCACGCCATGAAGGCGATCGCCTCAACCCTTCATCAATGCGTCCGGTTTATCGGCACATCCGGGCACCAGGAGACGATCCGAGGTAACCAGATGGCCTCAAAGAGGTGCTTCGTCAACGCCGTTCGTCAAAAGGATAGAAGGGAGGGTAGAATGTCCAAACAAGTGCAGTGGATTGAAATGCCCGAATGCACTCCCGTCCTTGAAGACGTCGGCTCTATGGCCGAGGACAAATCTGTAGAAAAATTGGTCAAGATGCCTATCAACGAAGATGGGACTAGATACTTCATGCTGGATTTGGATCTCTCCAATCCCGAGCGGAACGACTTGGTCTCTTTCCTCAAGGATAACGTTGAGGTCTTCGCGTGGACTCCATACGAGATGTCGGGCGTCAGCCCGAGTTTCATCACGCACGCCCTCAATGTCTATCCGGCTAGGAAACCAGTGGTACAGAAGCCGAGACGACATCCACTCCGATGCCGTTTTGGAGGAAGTTGACCGCCAGATTGAGGCGGAGGTTATCCGAGAGGTGATGTACCCCACATGGCTGGCCAACACCGTGGTGGTCAAGAAGAAGAATGGGAAGTGGAGAGTATGTGTGGACTACGCTAACCTCAATGACGTTTGCCCTAAAGACTGCTTTCCCCTCCCTCAGATAGACTAGCTGGTGGATGCCACAGCTAGACATGCGAGGCTCAGCTTCATGGATGCCTACCGAGGATACCATCAGATCACTATGAATGTCATGGTCATGGAGAAGACAACATTCAATACGCCAAGGGGGACCTATTGCTACCAGGTCATGCCTTTCGGTCTGAAGAATGCTGGGGCTACCTACCAAAGAATGGTCTCCAAGATGTTTGCTTAGGAGCTCGGCGACATCATGGAGGCCTACATCGATGATATGGTGATCAAGAGCAAGTTCGCTGATATCTTCTAGAATTTGGATCGTCCTCTCGGATTGTCCATCGGTTTGCGGGTGATACGCGGTACTAAACAACAAATTGGTGCCAAGCACGGATTGCAAGCCTTGCCAAAAACGAGCCGTAAAACGTGGATCATGGTCGGACACGATAGATACCGGAATCCCATGCAAGCAGATAAAC